>CAUYQV010150832.1:0-13199 GCA_963574575.1 Galagoides demidoff | reverse complement strand
TTAGAGCACAATGTGGTTAGAAACCTACTCACATCATATTCCAAGATAAATTCTCAATGAGTTAAAGACGTAAATGTGGACACACAACTAATCTAATTTTATCATTTCTGGAGGGAAATATTTCTTTTTTTTTTTTTTTTTGAGACGGAGCCTCAAGCTATACCTGTGGGTAGAGTGCCATGGCATCACAGCTCATAGCAACCTCCAACTCCTGGGCTCAAGCGAGTCTCCTGCCTCCGCCTCCCAAGTAGCTGGGACCAGAGGCACCCGCCACAATGCCTGGCCATTTTTTGGTTGCAGCCATCATTGTTGTTTGGCGGGCCCGGGCTGGGGATTGGAACCCGCCACCTTAGGTGTACGTGGCTGGTGCCTTAGCCGATTGAGCCACAGGCGCCGAGCCGAGGGAAATATTTCTTAAGCCAAGCCCAGAAAACATTCGTCAAAAAGGAAACGCTTGATTAATGGACGACATTATTATTGGTGAGCATATAAACCTGGGGAGCAATCTGGTAGTGGAGAGTGAAGTTGAAGATATAGTCTAGATCCAGAAAGCCCAACTCTTGCTAGAGACCTTAAAGAAATTAAGCATTTATGCATAAGGAGACAGGCTTCCCAACGGATAGCTGTGACAAATTGGAAGCCACCTACGCGCATCTCATTAAAGGAACAGATGAGTAAATAATGACAGCGTATCTCACACCTGGTAAACTGATTTAAACCTCAGTCTATGTGTATCGCTATGGATAGAGCTTTAAAACAAAATATTGAGTGAAAAAGGCAAGATAATAAACTCAGACTGGTTAATGTCCATGGAAATTTTTAGAACTCACAAAAATTCTATTTACCACTTAGGGATTATAGTAGTAAAAGTACAGACAATAAATGGGCTGTGTAGTGTGTATACATCTCCTTTGCAGCAAAATTTATTTTGGAAAATAGAAAAGGAAATAATGCCAGGGAGGGATTTAAACGCGCTTCAACTCTGTGGGAAGCTTTACTTATTTTTTTTAACAATAAAAAAATCCTCTGCTCCTATTTAAAAATTCTGAATGGTGTCTAATGAATGTCCTATTGCTCTTTATATTTTTTGTATGTTTGAACTATTTTAAGATAGAGAATTATGTGTTGATAACATAATTTCTTCACTGTAATGAGTTAAATATTATCTATGCATAATTTAAGGTATTATTACTATTTAAGGTATTATTACTTTGGCAGTACTCAGCAATTTTGCTTCAAATCTGCAGCACCTTTTTGGTTGTTTTTTAGTCTTCTATTTCCCCAAATGTTGAAAAAACATAGTTGGGAAAGAGAACTTGCTATGGAGCACTGATGTCACAAAAGCATTCTTAGCTCATAAAAAAGATTCATCGCACGGCTCCATTGATCATTACTTACTTAGGTAAACAGGGCAAAACTACAGCTGGAATCTACGGGGCCAATGGGAAGCTTAGCACGCCAGCAAGTTAATAAAGCTCGATTCACTAAAATCGCCTCCTAATTCCTTTCACACACGGAAGTGCTATGCAAAATGGGATAGATCTATCACTAAATTCCAAAGTGTAATTCAGGCTCCTGGGACTATAGACCCCTTTGATCTTGTCACAAATTGGCTCCTGGAAACCAGAGGCCTCCTGGACTCACGTCTCCAGGGACCTCACCCCTGAAGCATCTCAAAACAAATAACATGGCTGAGACAGACACTAGACCCAGACAGAATGGCAACCATTTCACAAAATTAACCCCAAACGATGGGAACAGACAATTCTCCACGTGTAATTATGGCTTTCCTTATTTTTCCTCCGTGAAAGCATTCTGTTGCCTTGGTTTAAATGCAACAGATAAAGGTATTCAGCCTGGGCTGGCAATATTTCCGATCCATATTGCAATAGATTATCCTGAATTGGCCTCCTGGAAGCATTTATGCTGACCAGTTTTGAAAACCTCTTTGTCAGCCCTCACCCTTACCTGCTCACGCCCAGCTCCAGTGGATGAAAGCAGAGGGTGGTGATAATCACCGTCTGCCCGCCCGGCCTGAGTGAGCTGCACAACAGTCTGTCTGGAGAAGAGAAAAGGAAAGAAGGAGTGTAATTCAATGAATACTTGGGAGCCAAGCTGGAGGGTTTCTTTTTCCTTTTAAAGCAGTGTAGTGATATCAGAAGCAGGATTATGAAAAAAAGAAAGAGTTAGTAAAAATAGGATCTTTGTGAATTAGAATAGCGAGGCCATTTCAAATTGAATTACACAGGATCATGGTAATTAGAATTGGAAAAGATCTTTCAGTCTCTCTCTGTCAAAGCATGATTACTCCCAGTGGAATATTCTTCCGAGCTTAGTCCAGTCCAATTTTAAACGATTCAAAGTGATCGAGTCTCCTCGGCTTCTCCAGGGATATCACTTCACAATCTGTAATAGCTAACTGCTGGGGCATCCCCCCTCCTGTATTTTTCTTTGCCTTATTTCCATTATTCTGTCTTGTATTCCCTCAATCCACCTTAAAACTATTTGAATTTAATTTTAGGTGGGTACGACTTACATTTAAATGATTAAACCCAGCTGAGTCCGGGTCTTTACGGCTAGGTTAATGTCTCTCTCACACACACACTTGAACACATGCGTGTGTACACAGCAAACACACATACCCGTCCACTCACACGGGCATTCACATGCATATGTACGCAGTTAGAAAATATCACACAGCCACAGTGTGGCTTTTTTGAAGAAAATTTTAAAAGAAAAATTAATTAAAACCTCTGTCAGGTCATTTGTTAATTTAAAAACTCACAAAATCATTAACTTATGGCTTTGAAATGGATAAAGAGGCACCAAACAACAGAGGTAAACGTTATTTTGCCTTCTGAGTGTTATATTTCTTTCACATAAATTAAATAATATGATCTTTTAATATAGTACTTACTATGGATTACTTACTAAATAATATAAGTACCCAATAGGGTGCTAATGCTATAAATATATTTATAGAAAATATTTTATTCATATATTTTGGCATCTATGGAAAGGACTAAATATTTGTCTGTGTATATTTATGGACGGACTCATTCTTGTACTAAATATGGTTTGAGTTTTAATAAGTTGTAGAGCCTACAGGAACCGCTCGGGATAGTCAAGGTTAATGGAGGTTGCGTAAGGGTATTTAAATTTGGTCAAAGAATTTATATAGCTTTCCATGCCCTTTCCAAAGAGCAGCTGAGAAGTATTTTTTCACACCTGTCAATCAACCAGCTGAGATCCAATCAAGTAGGAAGATGACTCTGGTAAAAGAAGAAAAATATATAACAAATTATTTGAGCTTTCTTTAAAAAGATGGAATTCGTGATTTTCGTGGGCATGATTTTTTGTGTCATTAATTCATAAAATTTTCAAGCTGGAATGCATCTGAGAATCCTCTAGCTCAATGATTTCACAGTCATGGTCTGGAAAAATTATAAAGAGCATCGTTGCAGCAATTTAAACTCTTAAATTTGTCAGTTGGATAAATTTTAGTTAAATATGCGCACTGAGCGTGTTTTTACATCTAATTTCTTTATAAATCTTGTAAAAATTATAATTAATTATAATTAAAAAAATTAAAAGAACAAAGAAAATGTGAGAGGAGACACTAAAGAGCCGTGTCCACGCATTTTCTGAAGATAAAAACCAATGTGGTAATAAATGAGTAAGCTGCGTGGAGAAAGCTAATAATAGCCAACCATTACTGAGCATTCATTATGTGCTAAGCATGATTGTAACAGCTTCACAAAACGGAATTCAGTTAATCTCACAATAAAACCGTGAGGTGAGTAGCATGATCTCCATTTAGTAAATGATGAATCTGAGGCAGAGTGGGTTAGTGGGAAAGATGTTAAGTGGTGGAACTTGTCCAGAAACTCCGAGAATGTCCCATATCGCTGCAGAGGGGAATATCAAGACAAACCAGCGCAGTCGCCCCTCCAAACCTTGAAAAGCATCAGTGATTGCAGGAACTTCACAGTGGAAGGAGAAGGGATTCGGGCCCACACAGAGCGACTGGTTGGTTGAAAGACTAGAGAAAACACTTCAGGCTGTTAGCTCCCCCTGATCACACCAAGTGGGGCAGAAGATTGGAAGGTTTTTTATGGCAGAAACTAAATCTCCCTGAAAAAAATACTTACAATAACTGACATTGTGTGTTCCCACCTGATACCCACACAGTGGTGCCTAACCTGTACAAGTCCCATCCCCGAGCAAAGAGCTCCCGTCAGGTTTCACGGCATCACTCCTGCTGTCTCTTGATGATACCTTGTTTTTCTCTTGCTTTTCTGTGTCTCATTGCTTTTGGTTGAATGCCGGATGGCGTGTGCAGAAGACCAGTGGAGACAGAGGAAGGACAATATCATTTGAATATCCATGTGGATAAAACTGAAACTTGCCCTCTACCCCATAACGTATACTAATTAATCAGAGATGAGCTATAAATTTAAATATAAAACAATTGAGTATTTAGGAGAAATCAAAGGAAAATATAGTGATGACCTATAGTAGCAGAGATTTCTTAAAGGGCACAAAAGGCACTGACCATAAAAGAGAAGGCTGATGGACTGGACTTCGTTAAAATTAAGCAACTTGGTTTATCTAAATCTATCATGAAGACAGTAAAAGATAAAGGCACAAACAGGACAGACATATTTGTAATACATGTATTTGCCAAAATATTTATGAGAGCATGAAAAGAACTCCTTCAGATAAATAAATGACAACCTAATTCATAAAAAATAAGAGAGAGACTTGAAAACAAACATCAGAGAAGTGTATATCTACTGCCTAAAAAGCATTAGAAAAGGTACTCAACATTATTAGTCAGCAGGGATGTAATTGTCATTTAAAATGACCGTAGGATATCACCACAAATCCATCAGAATGGCTAAAATTGAAAAGACCAACAGTATCAAGTATTAGTAAAGATCTGGAGGAATTTGAACTCTCATACATTGCTATTTGGTGTGAGTATAAATTGATGTGATTACTTTGGAAAACTGTTCATCTATATCTAGTAAATCTAAGTGTATGTCTATTACACAACTCAGGGATTCTATTCCTAAGTATTTACACAAGAGAAATGAGTATATTTGTCTGTCAAAACAAGCATAAAAGAATGTTCGTATCCAGAATAAAATGTAATTGTATTCAAAATAGCCTCAAATTAAAAATTATCAAAATATCCATCAATGGAAAAATGGATAAAGTGTTATAGTATGTTTATCTATAGTTATGAACATATAGTTAAAAAATTAAAAATAAAATGTAGGAACCACTACATGCAACAATGTGGATAAAGCTCACAGGCAAGATTTTTAGTAAACTCTAGATAGAAAACATATTTTTATGATTAATTTACATGAAGTTTTAGTAGAGACCATACTATTTATGAGATCAGAAAATTAAGCTCTCAAACTTATCCTAGAAAGAGTGCTACATACATCATTGCTGAATATCACTATGGTCGCCTCCAAAGTATTCTCTCTGAGAAGCTATGCATCAATGCCAGTGTCTATGTCCATCCTTCACAGCACTTTTTCTAGGATGAGTTCACAAACTTAATTGTCAGGTCTCTTACAATGACAGCCCTGATGGCCATTCCAGAAAAAACTTCCAACATTGCTTTGAAGGGTGGACTAGGTACTGGTGTAGGTGCATAGCTTCCCATGGGAGGTGATTCAAAGGTGACCATAGTGACATTCAGAAATGAAATATGTAGTATTTTTTTCTAGCATGAGTTCATGAATTTAATGTCTGACCTCATGTAGTATAGTTAGAATAGTAGTTACTTTTAGAGGTTTTATCTAGGCTGCAGGAAATGTTCTATCTTGGTCAGGTATTGGTTACATGAGTTTATACCTGTGTAAAAAAAATCATCAAATTGCACATCTTAGATCATGTAAATTACCAGATATGAGTTATTCCTCAATGAAAAATAATAAAAGTTAAAAAAAATGGTTAGCTAGTATCAGCACACATTTGAAGAAAACGACTGTAGTAGAACACTAATAAAACAATCATTATTTTTTTCAGAGAGTCAAGAGGATAAATAACATATTTGAAATAGAAAGTGAAAATTAAATTAAAAACAAGAATACAAAATTCAAAGGATAGAAATTATTTTTTAAAATAAAATATAAAAATTTCCCCATCAGGCTCGGCGCCTGTGGCTCAATCGGCTAAGGCGCCAGCCACGTACACCTAAGGTGGCGGGTTCGAATCCCCAGCCCAGGCCCGCCAAACAACAATGATGGCTGCAACCAAAAAAAAAAAAGAAAAAATAGCCGGGCGTTGTGGCGGGCGCCTGTGGTCCCAGCTACTTGGGAGGCTGAGGCAGTAGACTCGCTTGAGCCCAGGAGTTGGAGGTTGCTATGAGCTGTGAGGCCATAGCACTCTACCCAGCGGGACAGCTTGAGACTCTGTCTCACAAAAAAAAAAAAAAAAATTTCCCCATCAGAAAGTTATCTAGAAAGCAGACCAGGACACTGGGAGATAGTCAATAAAATTTAACAGATTTTAAAAATGTATTAATCATTCCAGACAAACACACCCATCACAGGTCATACTGGTTCTTCAGTGTAACACAGAGAAAGAACTGAACGTATTTTCCTATAACAAAGCCGCTAAGTGACTCCAACACTACCTTTGCTTTTTTGTCCAATTATATCACAGTTTGGTATAAAAGAGTAAAAGAACCAATAGGGTGTACACAGATACACACACACACACACACACATACATATTTATGTATGTGTATATATAAAAACCCCACAGGATATATATGCATGTGTATATGTACATATATATGTGTGTGTATATATGTGTGTGTATATGTGTGTACATATGTGTGTGTATGTAGAGCGAGAGAGAGAGGGAGATAGAAAGAGAAAAACAGGAAAAGAGAGGGAGATTTATCATAGGGATTTACAATAATTTATCATGATTATGGAGGCTGAGAAGTTCAGGCCAGGATAGTAGTATAGAATAGTTCCAGTTTGAGTCTGAAGGCTGAAGAGCAAAAGAGCTAATTATATACATTCCACTCCATGTCCTAAGGCTCAGCTTGAAGAACAGCAGAGAGAGAGAGACCTTTTCTCCCTCAGCCTTAGATTCTATTCACGCCTTTGACAGACTGGATAAGGCCCACTCACAGTTGGGAGGGCAATCCGCTTCATGCAGTCTAACTATCCAAATATTAAGGTTACCCAGAAACACTCTCATAGATACGCCCAGAATAATGTTGGAACAAATATCTGGGCACCCCATGGCTCAGGCAAGTTGACACGTATAATTCATCATGCTTGATAACTATTTTTTCAGCTATGATCGGTAACTATTTTTTCAGCTTTGAACAAAATTGAGAAAACACATTAATTAACCTTTATACTTTTGTTTGGTAGAAGTTTCACAAGATGAGGTCTATTTGAGAGGAAAAGGATGACTAATACTGTCCCTGAGAGTTAAAAAAATAACAAACAGTAATGGAGATGAGAATAATTAGACCCAGGCCTTTTAATATCACAGTACGTTTTATCATTTAACTCTATATTTGTCTATTTTAAATTATTAAACTTATCATTTCAAAATAATTTCTGCTTTTCTGTCTTCTTAAATGTCAGGTACATTGTAGAAAATTTGGATAATACAGTAAGATACAAATACAAATTCAACCATGATTCCTCTGCACAGAGATAATTACTATTGATATTTTGCTAAAAATTCTTATGGTTTTCTGTCTCTCTCACTGTATGTACATTTTGGAGGACAAAATTGAGATGATACATACAAGATAATACATACAAATTAAGTGAATTTTTAAAATTTAATAACATATTGTGAATGTCTTCCTATGCAACTACTCCAGATTTATAAAATAAATTTTAATGCATAATATTTCTTTGTATGGATGGCCTATGATTTATTTATCATTACTTTTTTTTTTTTGAGACAGTCTCACTATGTCACCCTCGATAGAGTTCTGTGGCATCACAACTCACAGCAACCTCTTGGGCTTAAGTGATTCTCTTGCTTCAGCCTCCCAAGTAGCTGGGACTACAGGTGCCCACCACAATGCCCAGCTATTATTTTTTTTGTTGTTGCAGTTGTCAATGTTTGGCAGGCCCAGGCTGGGTTTGAACCTGCCAGCCTTGGTGTATGTGGCTGGCGCCCTAGCCACTAAGCTATAGGTGCTGAGCCTATCATTACACTATTGCTGGACATTAAATTTTTTTTCTATTTAAACATTACTATAAAATATATAATATCTTATTAAATATATTTAATTTTATCTTATATATTTGAATATATAATATCTTCATATTTAATATCTTATATTTTTATATATGATTTATATCATATATCATAAATGTATGGCATAAAATACATTGTGAAACATTTACACATTTTACTAACAAATTGCCTTTACAAATGTAATCATAATTTACTTTTATACCAAGCACTATGTGAAGGGTCTGCTTCATTGCTTTCCAGCCAAATCTGGAAATGGTCATTTTTATAAAATTCTCAATGATCAAAAGGAAAAACGTTGTAATTTCTATCATTTTTAATTTTGAATGTCTATGTTTCTAATGTTGCTGCACATGTTTTCATATGTTAATTGGTCATTTACCATGTCTTTTGTGAATTGTCCATTCATGATATTTTTCCAAGTTTCTATTGTGTTTTTTTCTTACTTATTAATGTGCGAGATCTTTAATAAATTAAGAGTGTTAAGAAAATTTTCAAATGCTTTTCCTCCTTTGTTGCTTTTTGTTTGTTTGACAGATGATGCTTACCTATATGAGGGAATGTTTGTGAATGGAAAGGTAAGAGGAACAATGCGGGTCAAAGGGCATGACAGGAAGGGACACTCCCTTCAGCCCCGCTGTGTTTGGAAACATCGCTGGAGAGAGCATCAGTAAATCAAGAAAGGGACGGCGCCCAGAAGAAAATTCTTCTCCTGGTGAAGATCTATTTGGGGGAGTCTCCCGTATATTTGTGTTATAATCAAGGCGTTTGAGAGATAAAGACGCTTCCAAAAATCTACTCAGAAGTCAATTATTTAAATGAGGATAGAAATCATTCTTTTTAAGAATGGATGTGTCTTTTGGCAAAACATGGATAAAAGCTTTTGCTCAATATAGCATAATAACTCCAGAAAGCTCACAGCAGCAAAACTCAGGCTGTCTCACAGTGTCTTGTTACAATAAAATCAAATTTAACCTCTTAAACCCAAGACATAAATCACTCACTTTTCTTTCAAATAATTTGTGAGTATATTACCATAAATACTACCTGTCACAAGACTGATAGCTGTCAGGAGCTCAAAAATATGAATAAAGTTGAAAATGCATTTGAATATGGGAACCATAATAGCATTTTGTAGAGAGGTGACAATAATAAAAGGTTATGACAGACAATAAAAAAAAAATCTCAGAAATAGTGAAATTTAGAAAACTTTCTTCAAATTAAATAAACTCCCCTATCATTCTCACCAGAGTTATATTCCACCAAACCTAACAGTCAGCAAAATACTGATTAGCCATCCACAGTCTGCAGCAGGGGCAAATTGAGTTTACTTTGAAAATTTCTATATTAAAAGTATGTATCAAGTTGTACAGCGTAATTTCAAAACTGCCCAATCCAAGTTGATATTTCTTTTTAAGTAATACCAGAAACCCCCATTAATATTTCTCCAACAATGTAAACATTTATCTCTCCTGAATTTTAAAATATACTTTAAATCATTAACTGGGATGAGTAATACTGGTTATTTATGATAAATAAATAAAACCTTTTAAGTGATCCTAGTCAGCATGTTGTAGACAAAAGAAATTTCTTACAAATTTTCACACTGAATTTGTATCTTTTTGCATATTCTGGTTTAAAAAACACAGTATTACATGTAACAGCTTGGATCTCAAGGACACCATGCTCAATGAAAACAAGCCAGCCTTTGAGGTTATATACTTTACGATTCCATTTACATAGCATCCTTGAAATGACAGACTATAGCTGGAAAAGAGATTAGGGGTTGTCAGGGGATGGGGTGAAGGAAGGTGTGGCCACTAAAGGGAGAGCCTGAGGGAGTTGCTTTGTGCTGTTGAGCCGTCCTGGCTCGTCACTGTGGTCATCCTTAGAGAAACCTATGTATGAGATAAAATCACAGAAAAGTACACACATGCACGCCCAAGTGAGTACAGGTAAAAAACTCATGAATACCGAATTCAAAGTCTATTGTCTATTCAATGTTAGTACACTGGACTCAGGGCATTAATTTTGTAACTTTTCATGAGTCTGTAATATTTAAAAACAAAGTGTTTGGGTTTTTTTTGTTGTTGTTGTTTGTTTGTTTTGCAGTTTTGACCAGGGCCGGGCTTAAATCTGCCACCCCGGTATATGGGGCTGGCGCCCTACTCCTTGAGCCACAGGCACTGCCCTAAAAATAAAGTTTTTTTAAAAAAAAATAATATCCACACATCTATTTATTTACTTTTTGAGACAGAATCACATTCTGTTGCCCAGGCTAGAGTGCTGTGGCATCAGCCCAGTTCATAGCAACCTCAAATTTCTGGATTGAAGTGATCCTTCTGCCTCAGCCTCCCAAGTAGCTGACACTGTAAGTGCCTATCACAATACCTGGTTAATTTTTCTATTTTCAGTAGAGACAGGGTTTTAGTCTCACTCAGGCTGGTCTCAAAATCCTGAACTCAAGTGATCTTTCCTCCTTAGCCTCCCAAAGTGCTAGGATTACGGGCATGAACCACCATGCCCAGCTCTATCCATACTTTTAACTTAATAGAAGACAATTGTCGGAAAGGAAGCAAATTCAAACACTTAGCAGGCAAATTACATGTTAGACAATGTATGCACTAACCAATTCATTTTAGTTACTGGAGAATTCCTCAGGTTCTTATTCAGTGCCTGCTTGGTTTTCAAACCGGTTTCTAACACAGTTGGTAATCTGATCTGGGCTCCCAACTACAACAGATACACTCGTTCAGCCAGGAATTTATTTATGTGTTTATGTTTATTCACTCACAGTATTTAGTTGATTGTGCCAAGTATTGTGGTAAGTATTATGTCCTGATGATAGGACCTAATCAATTCTTGCCCCCCCCCCAGGAGTTTATATGTTAGAGCAGTGATTTCCACACAGTATAGAGAGAGGCAAGGGAATATATATCAGAAAGCTGGAGGCTTCTCAAAGCAGGCACTGTCCTATCCCAGAAGCTCTTACATGTATGATAGGAGGACAGCTCCCTACTTATCAAGTTAGAGGGAAGATGATAAACAGGGAGGGGGAGGAATGAAGGTAGATGGGACCAGATTAGAATGAACTTTTGGGGTGGGAGTTTCAACTTTATAGGGGCAAAGGGTTTTTGCAAAGGGGGGGGGGTAAATTACTGAATTTACAGCTGCTTTTTCCCCAAGACTATACCTGCTTCAGTGGGCAAGTCTGGAGGATGAATGACCAGGTAAGAAGCTCTTGCAATAATTCCAAGACCACTGTCTGTGAGCTGCTGGGATGGAGAGAAGTAGAGAGACTTTTGAATTCTTTAGGAAGAAGAATCGACTGGACTTGGTGAGCAATTATTCCTCACATCCATGGGGACAGAGGAAGCCAAAGATGAACCACAAAGGGAACTTGATTAATAAATGGCATCCCTGTGTTCTATCCATGGGAAAGGTTTGGCAGAAGGTGGATATACAGACTGAAGTTCAGGAAAAATCTGGACTGGAGTTGTAGCCCTGTGGGAATACAGTCTGTGGATCAGTAGTACTTAGCCCTGGCTACATATTAGAATCATGAAAGAAGCTTTGAAAAATACCCAGGCCCATGTTCCACCTCAGGCCAAATGAATCAGCAGTTCTGGTGGCAGGATGTGGGGGGCAAAGGCACTGATTTTTAGAGAGCACACACGTGCCCCCAGTTGACTCTAATTTGCAGCCAGGATTCAGTGCACCTCCTATAAATGGCAAACAAGTCTATCACCCAAAAAGACAGTTTATGGCAGAAACTCTAAGGCTCGGCTCTGGAGTATAAATGAATTATACCTGGAAAGTTCTAAAAAATATTGATGTCTGGTTCCCCCACCCAGACCTTCTGATTTAATTGGTCTGAGGTGCAACCTTGGTATACGATTTGTACAGAAAGTCAACAGTTCCAGAATAGCCAACACAGTATAGATGGAGAAGAACAAAGCTGGAGTCTGACACTGTCTCAGTTCAAGATTCATCATAAAGCTACAGTAATCAAGATGGTGTGGAATTGGTGAAAGAATAGACAAATAGATCAGTGAAACACAATACAGGGCCAGAAACAGACCCACATAAAGACAGTCAACTGGTCTGACAAAGGAGCAAAGGGCAGCACAGAGTAACAGACAGTCTTGTCAACAAATGGTGTTGGAACAAACGGATGTCCACATGCCCCCAAATGAATCTAGACTCAGATCTTACACCCTTTACAAAAGCTAACTCAAAATGGAACACAAACCTACACGTAAAGAAAACTATAAAACCCCAAGAAGATAACGCAAGAAAACCTACATAACCTTGGGTGAGATGATGACTTTTCAGAAACAACATGAAAGTTATGATCCATAAAAGAATAATTGAGAAACTGGGCTTCATTAGAATTAAAAACGTCTGTTCTATGGAAGACAGTGTCAAGATAACAAGACAAGCCAGAGACTGGGGGAAAATACTTGTAAATGATGCATTTTATAAAGGATTATTATCTAAAATATATTTAACATTTCTGAAAACATTAAGAACATGAACGAGTCAAAAAAGTGGGCAAAAGACCTCATCAGACATTTCCCCAAAGAAGATATATGTATAACAAGCACTTAATAAGATGTCCAGTATCATGTGTCATTAGGGAATTGCAAATTATAACAAAAATGAGACACCACAGCACACCTATTAGAATAGTGAAAATCGGCTTTGCACCTGTGGCTCAATCGGCTAAGGCGCCAGCCACGTACACCCAAGGTGGCGGGTTCGAATCCCCAGCCCGCCCGCCAAACAACAATGACGGCTGCAACCAAAAAATGGCCGGGCGTTGTGGTGGGCGCCTGTGGTCCCAGCTACTTGGGAGGCGGAGGCAGGAGACTCGCTTGAGCCCAGGAATTGGAGGTTGCTATGAGCTGTGATGCCAAGGCACTCTACCTAGGGGG
>CAUYQV010150831.1:0-13464 GCA_963574575.1 Galagoides demidoff | reverse complement strand
GGCGGGCACCTTGTGGTCCCAGCTACTTGGGAAGCTGAGGCAGGAGACTCGCTTGAGCCCAGGAGTTGGAGGTTGCTGTGAGCTGTGATGCCACAGCACTCTACCCAGGGGGATAGCTTGAGGCTCTGTCTCAAAAAAAAAAAAAAAAAAAGAAATAGAGATTCCTTGGACAAGTCCTCACTCCATCCAAGTAGGTTTGGGATAAGGCCAAGAACTTGTGATTTTTAACATGCATCCCACTGCCCATAGTTAGAGAAATACTAGTTTATCAGTACAATGAAATGTGGAAGAAAGAAGTCAGGCCTCCTGAAGACTTTCTGATCACCTCCCTTTCAAAAAAAGAAAAGGAACATGCAACATGAATATTAATTTTAATTTCCAGAGAAATTTGCAACGGAATAAATAGTGAATGGATCCAAGGAATTAGCCATTACATGTGGAAATTGGCTGACTCTGTTAAGAATACTGACTAGGAGAGAAATAATTGCTTGCACTTTAAGATTTATTTGGTTTGTGGCATATGTTTATCAGCAATAATTTGTTTACTTCTACAAATTTGGGGCGAGGGTAAGAGTTGCCTAGTCCCAGCTCCCAGTGAAAGGCTCCACAGAGACTGAGTAGAAATCATTATCTTTGTTGTAGCCAACATGCTGTCTCTCAACTGGCTTTCAAAGACTCCTTTCAATCACGCCTGTAATCCTAGCACGCTGGGAGGCTGTGGTGGGTGGGTTGCCTGAGCTCACAGGTTTGAGACCAGCCTGAACCAGAGCAAGACCCAGTCTCTAAAAATAGCCCAGCACTGTGGCGGGTGTCTGTAGTCCTACCTATTTGGGAGGCTGAGGCAAGAGAATTGCTTGAGCCCAAGAATTTGAGGTTGCTGTGAGCTATGACACCACAGTACTCTACCAAGGTGACAAAGTGGGACTCTGTCTCAAAAAAGAAAAAGAAAAACCCTTAAGAACCCTTTCGAGATCCCTTGAGGAACGCTTTCTGCTTGAGATGAGGAGGCAGCTTAATGTCCTCTTCATCCAACATTATCTTCTGCCATAGACTTCCTTCTGATCAAAATGAAGGACTCTGCACTGAGGCATCTTCATGGAAGAGGGGCTCTTCTGCCAACAGAAAGGCCCAGGATGGTTGGCTTGGTTTGACGTTCTGTATTCTTGGGGATTAGAGAATGGAGAAGGTGTCTGGGATTCTCAGAATAGAACAGAGGCAAAGCCTAGGCCTAAAACAATGTGGCAAGATGTTTCAAATATCTGGGGCTTCTTTATGTTTGATCTGGGACATCCTTTATAACTCCATTTTGTCATGAAGTCCTTAAATAAATAGTGTTCAGTCCTTACTGGGTAGATGGCATGGTTAGAGAGGGCCTGGGGAGATAGGAAGTCTCGGAGAGGGTTCTAATGGGATGGAGAACAAGCTGCCCTTCCAGAACTGCTGGGGAGGAAAAATGATGGAAAGTGCCTGGAGATAGAGGTAGTAGGTCAAGAGAGATTAAAAAGTGGGAATGCTTTTTGTATAAATGCTAAAAATTCTCATCCAGTCTCATTATTATTGCCTTGATGTAGAATCTCATCTTCCTCATTGGCCTGGGACTGACATGTCTGGTGTATCTGAATTTGCTCCTCCTGGACAACCCTAGTCATCCCAGGGACCTGAAGACATTACTACCAAACGGGTCTTGTCAAGAAGACAACTTTCTGGATGACAATAGTCTTGAGGTTTGGCCAATGTCATCCTTCTGTGACCCAGGCTAGGACTGGCTGGAGCCTAAGGCAAAAGATTGGGGAAGCTCAACCTGGGGAAATTGAGGGCTGATTAGAAGGGAGCATAATGGATGGAAGGAAAGAGTCTAGCTTGGGATGCTTGTTCTAAAGGATCACCTTTGAGTCACTTCTTTCTCCACCCTCCAGAATTGCAAATACACCATCTGACCTATGATGTGAAAACCCACATCATTCAACTGCATGATCAACAGCTGCAACAAAGGCCTCTGGCCCTGCAGGACCATTGCTAATGCAGTTATGTCCTCTGGGTTTCTAATTTGAAGAAACTCTAACTATAGAACAGAACAGAACAAAAACTCTCAACAGGAGCCATTTATATTCCCATGGAAACTCTTATAGTCTAAAATAATGGTTCTCAAAGTATAGTCCCTGGGCCTTCAGTATTAGCTTCACCTGGGAAATTGTTAGAAATGCAAATTCTGGGGCCCCAACGCCTGACCTGTTGGATCTTAGCCATCTGAAAAAAAAATTTTCCTGAAAGTTTTGTGATTTTATACCCCTTAGCTTTAACCAGGTTACTGTTTTGGAATTTTCAGAAATTTTAGGAAAAATTTTGGAGCATGCCTTCCCTCTTCTCACTTTTGAGCACACAAAAGTAGAGAGAAGGGAACACTCTCCACTCTCCACTGTTGGTGGGGTGCAAGCTAATATAACCTTTATGGAAAGAAGTATGGAGAATTCTCAAAGAGCTAAAGGTTGACTTTCCATTTGATACTGTAATCGTATTACTAGGTATCTACCCAGAAGAACAAAAATCATTTTACCACAAAGACATTTGCACAAGAATGTTTATTGTAGCTCAATTCATAATTGCCAAGTCATGGAAACAATCCAAATGCCCACCAACCCATGAATGGATCAACAAATTGTGATATATGTATACCATATATATGTATTCAACCATTAGAAATGATGGAGACTTTATATCATTTATGTTTCTTGTATATCTTCTTATTCAACCATAAGAAATGATGGAGACTTTATATTTTATGTTTACCTGTTTGCCTGGATGGAGTTGAAACACATTCTTTTTTTTTCAGAGTCAGAGTCTCACTATATTGCCCTCGGTAGAGTACCATGGCAACATAGCTCACAGCAACCTCCAACTCCTGGGCTTATGTGGTTTTTTTGCCTCAGCCTCCTGAGTAGCTGGGACTATAGGTGCCTGCCACAACGGCCAGCTATTTTTTGTTGCAGTTTGGTTGGGGCCAGTTTCAAACCCACCACCCTTGGTACATGGGGCCTGCACCCTACCCACTGAGCCACAGGTGCCTCCTTGAAGTACATTCTTGTTAGGTAAAGTATCTCAAAAATGGAAAAAAAATCCTATGTATTCAATACTAATATGAAATGAGTATATAAACAATTACATGCTCAAATGAATGATAAAACACAAAAATCATCTAGCAAGGAAGACGATGGTGGGAGGGAGGGCATTTGGCAGGATCTTACCAAATATACACACTGCAAGGGTGTTCAGCACACACCTCCTGGGTGAAGGGCCATTCTACAACTTGAACTTTACATTGGAAGTGAGAACATTGTGACCTAAAAATTTGTACCCTCATATTAATTTGAAATAAAACAAATAAAAAATAAAAATAAAAGACATTTTTATTAGCATAGAAAATCCATTGTAAACTGGGAAGGTGCAGAGGCTGTGTTAGGACCAAGAAGAAAATGGTAGACAAGCATAGGTTCCGGACAGCCTGTGACACCTGCAGCTCAGCCTGTGAGCCTACGTGGCAAGAGCTTTCATTACCCTTCAGCAATGGCGCTTCTCACTCTGAACCCAGTGGTTCTCCCAGCAGGCCTGCCTCTGACTTCCTGGAGCATCATCATCTTTTGTGGCCCTACATAGCTTCTGTATTTCCTTCCTCTTCCTCCACTTCTTGTTTTTCCTTTGGAGGAGTTGCCAGTACATTGCTGTCTCTGCAAGACCAGGATAGAACACATCTTGGCCCTTTCTTCCTCTACTGGCTATATGATGAATGTCCCCACCATTATCTTAATTGTGACCCTGATGGGAAAAGGCACAAGCTACAGAAGGTGACAAAAAGGGTATACATATTTTAAGAAAGGAAAAAAACTGTATTTAAATTGTAATGTTCAATATATACCAATAACAAAAGATGAATAAAAGTTGCATTTGACTTCTGTGGTTATAAGAGCTGTGGCAAATGTCCTACTGAATTCTGTTACTGTGATTCAATTCAACCTTGAAAAGTAATACATGGATAACATCTCTTACAATGTACATATACATTTTGGTACCTCTAGTATATATACTCTGTCTTAGCTAAAGACTCAATAACATTAAGTTGAATTCAGCTAAGGCTGTTATATTAATCAAAAATATAGAAAGCCCACTTAAATTTGAATTTCAGGTAAACAATGAGTGATTTTTATATTATGTCTCATGCAATACTGACGTATGCTAAAAACATCATTGTTTATCTGAAGCCCAAATTTTACTAGGTATCTTGTATTTTATCTGGGAAGCTTACTTTCAGGAACAAGAATTGCCATTTCAGTTGCCCAGCTCAGGAGGGGCACTTTCTTTTAGAAAGGAACATGGCCATAAAAACAAGGACAGGGTTATTTGTCTATAGCTGTGCTGTCTATGAAGGTGGCCACTAGCCATCTGTTGAGCATCTGAAATGGGACTGGTCTGAATTCTATAATGTATATACATCCAATTTTGAAGAGTAAGTGTGGAAAAGAGCACGTAAAATGCCTCATTAATAATTTTTTACATATTGATTACATGCTGGGATGATTTTGGATATACTATGTTAAAAAGTATTCAAATTAATGTGTTTTTCTCTTCTCTTTGAATGTTGCTGCTAGAAAATTTTGAATGCTGTGTATAGCTTCCATTCACAGCCCACATTCTGTTTCTACTGGACAATGCTGGCCTAGAGCTGAAGGGAACCCAGGGAGAACTAATGACCACCAGGCTAGAAGCCAGGTGCCAGCCTGTCCAGAGAAAAGAAGATTTTCCTTGTTATAAGCTTGTTGTGCCTAAAATTATCTGGCACTGGTGGGGAGGGTGGGGGAAGAAGGAGATGTGTATACAGAATCCTTGAATGCAGAATTTGCTCACATGGAGTTTTCATCATTTTTACTTTCTGTCCTGACAAAAATTTGGTGACGTTGTAATGATTACAGACCAACTAGAATCACGGCTGATGTTTCCTGTTACATGTATCTGGCAGTTGAATGAAGATGTTAAGATTGGGATATAGTGAGGGGGGTTGGAAGAGGGCAGCAAGTTGGGAAAGGCCCTCGTGCTGGAAGCTGGGCTGAGTTGCTCTGTTTCACTTCTCTTTCTTCTCCTGGTTTATGATTATGGATTGGTAGTGGCGAGGAAGCTCTGTCGGTATTTGCTAGAAGCAGATGTTCACATTAATTTAGAATTTGGGGGACTCATGAACCACAGAGGGTGGCACTAGGAAGCATGGAAAAGGCCAATGAAAATTTTACCAGCATATTACATCTCTGCAAGTCCCCTGACTTCTGAAAACTATTTACAGAACTCGGTTCTGAAAGTGGGACATCTTTTTATAACTGAAAATATTCTGGGATTTCAAAGTTTAGATCTAAGACTTACAAGTCCTCTCTTTGATCTGCCACTCCCTCCCTTTATCCTCCTTCCTCTGTCTGACCTTTTTCAGAAGTTCCTGGAAAGTAAAGAAACACTAGTGAAAACAAAGCAAATGAAAATTTAAGACCTTCTGAGGCCAAGGGCTTGGTCAATTGTAAAACAACCTGATCTTTACCAAGCTCTGTTTAAAATTCTGTGCCAACCATGATAAACTAAAGAATCAATTCTTAGCTGTAGGACCCACCATCTGTCGATTTCCATTTTTTCTTTCTGATCTCACCACCCACTGTCTGGGTTGCCACACTGCCCTCCACAGATGCCTGCTCACCTGATTATAAGATGTAACACCCAAGATCTCAGGCCAGTGGAAAGGAGTTGCTGC
The DNA here is from genome assembly GCA_963574575.1 of Galagoides demidoff. Taxonomy (NCBI): domain Eukaryota; kingdom Metazoa; phylum Chordata; class Mammalia; order Primates; family Galagidae; genus Galagoides; species Galagoides demidoff. Next base: position 7,685 of record CAUYQV010150831.1, on the reverse strand, counting down.
CACACCCCTTATGAGATGGCAGTCAGTGGCTATTTTGTCTAGTCCAGCAGCCCTACTTCGCCCCATGATCTTCTACTTGGCATTACTGTCATTATTTTGAGGGCCACTGTAGTACTGTGTAACACGTGACTTTTTAGTAGGAGGAACATTGATGGCATTGGCTGGCAGAATGAGGCAGGGAACAGAGACATAGGAGCTGTGTGCAAGATGCCATTTTGGGAGAAGGAGAACATCTTTGAAGCCTCTTGGGCCCAAAGGAGATACTGGGTGTATAGGAGGGGTGGTAAGTGCTAACCAAGAAGTTGCTGCTGGCTGCACTCACTTCATCCAACACAATCCTGGTTTGCCTAGAGATGGGTTGGAGGCATTGGTATTTGGCTTGGAGTTCCACCAAGTGAAGCTGGGCATTTGCCAGAAGCTTCACCCACTGGTCATTTTTCCTTGTAGACCAAGGAGAGATGGAAGTGTAACATAAGGCTAGATGGAGGTGCCAGGACTAATAGCATAATTTAGAAAGCTCAGCCTTGGCTCATATTGCAAAGTGTCAAGTATTAGACTATGACTTCATTTTCCCTATTTATTGTCCACTTTTAGTCATCTTACTCATGGGTGTGTTTGTACTATTTTGGGATCCATCCATAAGGCAGTGTAGTTCATCATGGCAAATCAGAGCATGTGAGAGGAAGGATAGGGTCTGGACCTTAGCCTCATGTGTTTGACAGTGGTGGGGAGAGTCAGCAAGGCAGAAAGGAAATAGGATCCAAAGGCCTTGCATTTTTAAGTTTTAGTTGAGGGAGCAGATGATAGAATGTCCCACCACATACATCAGTGACAGGGAATATAGACAGATAGTTCCAGTTATGTACTGCTGCATAACAAACCATTCCAAAGTTACTGATGTTGTAAAATAACAGCTATTTATTATGCTTATCAATTCTGCACATCAAAAATTTGGACAGGAATTGGTGGGACCACACGTACGGTGCATTTTACAAGGGTACATGTTAAATTTTCTAAGGGTAGAATATAAATATCTTAACACAGTAACTAAGAAAATGAAGGCTATGTTAACCAGTTTGAAGAAAGTATTTCAAATTGTGTATAAAACCAGCACACTGTACCCCATAATTGCATTAATGTACACAGCTATGATTTAATAAAAAAAAAAAAAAACAAATTTGGAAAGGGCACAATGGGGATGGCTTGCCTCTGCTTCACATTGTCTATGGCTCCAGCTGGGAAGACCAGAAGGCTGGAGTCCTGGGTGTAGAAACTGGTGGTAGTGAGACAATACAGGCCCGGTTCCTGCAGAAGGGAATGGATGGACATTACTGTCTCATGCCTCTTAAACAAAGTAGGGGTCTAGGCCTCAGCATTCATTAGATCAGTAGGATGGACGACCCAGATAGATAAAGTTCTCCAATAAGGTAAAGACTGCAGCTATTTCACTCCAGGGAGCTTGGCCAAATCAACAAACACTAAGCTCAGTTGTTTTTGTTTTTTTTTCCCCCCAAACCTAATCACTACCTAGAAGTAAATCAGGGCTCTTTGAAAGCTAAATTCTTCCAGGCAACATTAATGTAATGCATTAACTTACTGTTCCTAGGTGATGTCATGAAGGAGTTTTAAACTGAAGTAGTTTTCTTATGGAGCTAGTAGAATATTTTAATTGTTTCCTTGTAGTTTATATTTCACCCTCTTCCAAATGGGATTGAGGCAGTATACATAAAAACAAAAGATTATCAAAATAAAAACAAGGAATCAAAAACTAAGTAACTAAGTATGTTAAGAAATAGTTAATTTAGTAATAGTGATTAAATATTAAATGTACTTTAAGCCTCATTACTGAACATACTTTCCTACTGCTATGTCTGTGTTTGATGTATCTTTGAAAATGTGCATAAGTCTAAGCATTGCCTCTGGAAATATTTGCTTCTGATTTCTTTAAAGGTAAAGCATCTCAGTGAATTTAGAGAAGGAGGGTTTATGTCCATGAAAGAAATTAGCAGAGACATTCGTGGACAGATTCACTAACATGGTTATTGCACAGAACTTTTTTTGTTCTTTTTAGACAGGCTTACTCTGTTGCCTTGGGTAGAGTGCCATGGCATCATCATAGCTCTCAGCAATCTAAAACTCTTGGGCATGAGCAATCCTTTTGCCTCAGTCTCCAAGTAGCTGGAACTGCAGGTGTGCACCGCTATGCCCTGTTAATTTTCCTATTCTTTTTTTTTAGAGATAGAATCTCACTTTGTCATCCTTAGTAGAGTGCTGTGACGTCACAGCTCACAGCAACCTCCAGCTCTTGGGCTTAGGTGATTCTCTTGCCTTAGTCTCCCAAGTAGCTGGGATTACAGGCACCCGCCACAACACCTGGCTATTTTTTTTTTGTTGCAGTTTTGGCCGGGGCTGGGTTTGAACCCACCACCCTCAGTGTATAGGGCCGGCGCCCTACTCACTGAGCCACAAGAGCTGCCACCACACAATAACTTTTAAGGAATAAATCTTTCCCATAAAACAAGGCACATCTCTGCCTGAAATTGTAACTTCTGGACTAGAGCAAAACAATCTGAGTAGCTTGACTGTAACTTATAAAAGGGCTTTTGTTTTCATTTAGAGAATAAATTGAACTCTCTGAGAACTCAGATCAATTTGAAAAAGAGAAAGAAAGTAAAAAGAAGAGAGGAGAAAGAAGGAATGAGTTAGGGAATGAATTTTAGGGTAAAACACAGCACTTCCTATAACCTCAATATTATAATTCAGTCGATCGTTTTCCCTGAAGCCTCTTGAGATATAAGGTGAAAATAAGGTAATTACTAAATATACCATCTGACCAAGCTTTCCCATGAACATTCATTTGGTGCGCTTTGGGACATTATTTTGCTTCCTTAGAAAAATTAATAAAACTAACGTACCCCTCACTTGGCTGAAGCTTAACAAAAATTTGGGAGACCTTCTTCCTAGATCATGTGCTGATAAAGTGACAAACCTTGGCACAGGGTTCAAATCCAGGTGTTACTTCTTCAAGAACAGAAAAATAGACTATCATATTAACTTCATTTTGTTTTGTTATTAAGTGGGAAATGAAAAGGGGCTAGAAGAAATGACACAATGACCATCTGAGAAGTAAAGAATGCCACGTGGCAGTAGAGAGGCATTTAAATTTGCTATTGAGTTAGAGGGAGAATTTGTCTTGCTCTGTGGATCAAACAAAATCTGTTCACCAAGTTGGAGGTAGCGCAGTAGCTGCCCAGTGAGACAAATGCTTGCATGTGTGCTTGTGTGGCCATCATTGGCATACGTTTGGTTTCCAGAGGTAGCTTGCTTTGTTACACAAGTTCTTTTGAATATTAGAGCACAGTTTTGTTTTTTTTAATTGTGGTTATAAAGTACATAAGGTTGAAATTGTCATAATCAACATTTTTAAGTGCATCATTCAATAGCATTAAGTATAATCCTATTGTTACACAACGCATCGCTATACTTTCTTCATCTTCTAAAACGGAAACTCTATACCACTGGAATCTAATTTCACCTTCTTTCCCCCCAGCCCTTTCCAACCACCTTTCTACTTTTTGTTTCTATGATTTTGATTACTTACAATGCTTTGAATGGGTGGAATCCTACAGTATTGTCTGTTTTTGACTGGCTTATTCCACTTGGCATAATGTTCTCAAGGTTAACCCATTGTAGATTTACTTCTTCTTCTTTTTTTTTTTTAAGGCCGAATAGTTTTCTATTATGTATATATATCATTTTCTTAATTCATTTGTCTGTTGATGGACATTTGGGTTGCTCCTACCTCTTGGCTATTAGGAATAATGATGCCATGAACAAGGGTGTGCAACTATCTTTTTGAGATTCTGCTTATAAATTCTTTTCATTATATACCTATAATTATCAAATCATATGATTCTATTTTTAATTTTTTAGAAACCTCCCTACTCTTTTTCATGATATCCCCACCGACATGCACAAGTGTTCTAATTTCTTCACATCCTTACCAGAACCCTTGTCCTTTTCTCTTCCTTTGATAGTGACCACCCTAGTAGGTGTGTGGTGATATCTCATTGTGGTTTTGATTTGTTTTTATTTGTAATTAATGATGTTGAGCATCATTCCTTTTCATAGAAGGCAGGTATTTATAAGCAAAAATATTTTGCACATAATACTATGGGGAAAATTGGGGTCGGAAAGCTGATGGGGAGTCTTGTGGCCATCATAGGAACATACTCCCTTTCTTTTTCATGTCAAGACTAGTTTTGAAAGCTGTCACACAGTTTAATCACTTTGTTCTGCTGTCATTTGGACATACTTGTACTTTCTGGTCTTGTTCCCTATGAGAAGGTAAATATTTAAACTATGAGTCATTAATTGTCAAGATTAGAAAAGATTTAGGATATCTTCTAATTACATCCCATTTTGTAGTTGAGGAAACTATAGATTAAAAAGTGAAAAAAAGTACAATGGAGAAGGAATTTTTTTAGAGACAGAGTTTCACTTTGTTGCCCTTGGTAGAGTGCAGTGGCATCACAGTTCACAGCAACCTCCAGCTCTTGGGCTTAGGCGATTCTCTTGCCTCAGCCTCCCGAGTAGCTGGGACCATAGGTGTCCACCACAACACCCAGCTATTTTTTGTTGCAGTTGGCTGGGGCCAGGTTTGAACCCGCCACCCTCAGTGTATGGGGCCAGCGCCCTACTCACTGAGCCCCAGGCACTGCCTGAGAAGGAATATTTTAACATAAGGGGAAAATCCTCCTAATTACTGAAACATTTATTTTTCCTCAGCTTTGTAGAAGTATAATTGACTAAAATTGTGTATTTTAAAGATGTACAGGGTAAGGATTTTATATACATATTTATTATGAAGTGATAACCACAATTGAGTCAGTTAATATATCCATCACCTGACATAATTGCCATTTTTTTGTAGTGAGAATATTTAATAACTACTTTCTTAGCAAATTTAGCATTATAAAGTATAATCATAATGCCGAACATTAGATCCATGAACTTATTCCTGTTATAGTTGAAAATTTGTACCCTTTAATCAACCTCTCCCTATTCCATGTCCCCAGCCCCTGGCAACTACTATTTTACTCTTTGCTCTAGGAGTTCAACTTTTTCAGGTTCCACATGGAATGAGATCATACAGTATTTCTCTTCTCTGTGTGACTTATTTCACCTAGCATAAAGCCCTTAAGTTTCATCCATGCTGTCACAAATGGCAAAATTTCCTTCTTTTTTATGGCTGAATAATACATACACACACACACACACTAAGCTTTCTTTATCCATTCATCTTGAAGGACAGTTGGGTTCTTTCCACATCTTTGCACCTGCCACAATGCCCAGCTTTTTTTTGGTTGTGCCGTCATTGTTGTTTGGTGGCCCGGGCTGGATTCGAATCCACCAGCTCAGGTATATGTGGCTGGCGCCTTAGTCGCTTGAGCCACAGGCACCAAGACTTTTTTTTTTTTTTTTTAAATGAGATGAAGTCTCACTTTGTTGCCCCAGGCTAGAGTGTTATGGTATCACAGCTCATAGCAACTTTAAACTCCTGGGGTCAAGTGATCCTCCTACCTCAGTCCCCCCAATAGCTGGGATCACAGGCACCTGCTACAATGCCCAGCTAGTTTTTCTATCATTAGTAGAGATGGGGGTATAGATCTTGCTCAGACTAGTCTTGAACTCCTGAACTCAAGCAATCCATCCACTTTGTCTTCTCAGAGTGTTAAAATCACAGGTGTGAGACACTATGCCTGGTCTTGCTTATTGTATCTTGTCCTTTTAATAATGGCCATCCTAACAGGTGCAAGGTGATATTTCATCACGGTTTTAATTTTCATTTCCCTGATTGTTAGTGATGTTGAATATCTTTTCATGTAATTGGTAGGAAAATGTATATTCGGATTCTTTCCCCACTTTTTAATGGATTATTAGAGGGTTTTTTTTTTTTGCTATTGAGTTATTTGCATTCTTTACCTATTTGGAATATTAACTCCTTATCAGGGATATGAGTTTGGAAATCTTTCTTCCCATTCTGTAGGTTGCCTTTTAGTTTTATTGATTATTTCCTTTGCAGTACAGAAACTTTGAAAAACTTAAATTCGAATTCCTATTATAGAATAGTTTCATGGGAAGGGCTGGGCGCTGTGGCTCATGCCTGTAATCCTAGCACTCTGAGAGGCTGAGGCAAGTGGATTGCTTGAGTTCAGGAGTTCGAGACTAGCCTGACCCAGAACAAGACCCTATGTCTAAAAATAACCAAGCATTGTAGCAGTCATTTGTAGTCCCAGCTACTAGGGAGTCTGAGGCAAGAAGATCACTTGAGCCTAGAAGTTTGAGGTTACTATGAGCTATGATGCCACAAAAAAACCCAAAATAAAATAGTCTCATGGAATCTGGAAATATTAGGAGATAACAGTTTCCAAACCCCTGTAATTGAGCATATTTTGAATAATTATCACAATTTTTCCAAGGCCTCTGCAACATGTTTTGTGCTATAATCTCCTCTTCCTTTGTAGCTCTGATAGAAATCTTTGAGTGGTAGGCTTTGGAACTCATTCCAGATTGTTTAGTATATATACTTTATAATTAAAAGAAATGTTAATTTTTACTTTTCCTTATGTTTTGATATCGAGAACAAATTTGTATGTGTGGTATCATGATAGCAGAGGGTAAGGAACATTAGAACAGGATGGTTCAGCCCCTGTCTTATGGCAGCTGTTCTGGGCCTCATACCTATACACAATCCCAACAAACATAGACAAGACCCTGAAGGCTAGTGTAGGCCTAATTATTCTTCCAAGAGTATACTGTGTATTTTCAGGATTCTCAGAGAACAGAATCAATAGGAGACACACACATGCATACATATAGAAAAATATTTATTAGAAGGAATTGGCTCATATGATGGGGCTGAGAAATCTCCAAGATGTGTAGTTAGCAAGCTGGAGACCCAGGAGAGCTGATGATGTAGTTTCAGTCTGAAAGTCAGTACACCTGAGACCCAAGAGGTGCTGATGTTTTAAGTCCAGAAGCTAGAAAAGACTAGTATCTGAGCTCAAAGCCATCAGGCAGAAGGGGTTTCCTCTTACTAACCATTTTCTTTCTATTTTAGTCTTAAATTGATTGTATAAGGCCTACCTACATTAGGGAAGGCAATTTGCTTTACTTGGTCTACAGATGCAAATGTTAATCTCACTCCAAAACACCCTCAAGACATACCTAGAATACTGTTTAAACAAATATCTGAGTACCTTGTAGCTTTGTCAAGTTGAAACATAAAATTAGCCATCACGCTGTGGTTACCACTGAGGATTTCCTGGATGTCTTTGAAAAATACATGGACAAATTTACTAGTTGTATGACCTTGGATGAGTCATTTAACTTGTGCCTCAGTTTTCTTATTTGTAAGGTAAAGGTGACAATATTTCTTCCCTCATTGGACTGTTTAGGTTTTAAATGAACTACTAATTGTAAAGTATTTAAAAGCATGCGTGGCAAGTTGTATCTGCAACATGTATCACATACAATTTTTTTTTTTTTTTTTTTGAGATGGAGCCTCAAGCTATCCCCCTGGGTAGAGTGCCATGGCATCACAGCTCACAACAACCTCCAACTCCTGGGCTCAAGCGAGTCTCCTGCCTCCGCCTCCCAAGTAGCTGGGACCACAGGCACCC
>CAUYQV010150830.1:0-15166 GCA_963574575.1 Galagoides demidoff | reverse complement strand
CCTGTGGTCCCAGCTACTTGGGAGGCAGAGGCAGGAGACTCGCTTGAGCCCAGGAGTTGGAGGTTGCTATGAGCTGTGATGCCATGGCACTCTACCCAGGGGGATAGCTTGAGGCTCTGTCTCAAAAAAAAAAAAGAAAAGTAGGTGCTTTCCCCCACTCCTCTGTGTGCCATCTTTGTCATAAATCAATTGTTCAAATAGGTGTAGGCCTGAATCTGGGTTCCCTACTGTTTTCCACTGGTATGTTGGTCTATCTTTGTACCAGCACCACACTATCTTAATTCCTGTAAGTTTATACTTGGTAATAAACTTTACTCTCTTGTAGAGCAAGTCCTCCCACCTCTCATCTGCTGGTATCTTTGAGGCCAGGATCACTCATACACACAGGTCCATTCAACCGTCAGGCAATGTGCGGAGTGAGGTGGGATGAAGTGGCTAGGAGAGATGCTCAGGGGGCAGATGGCGAGAGCAGAGCAAGGATCCTCTCTGTTTCCATGGCACCGTCCCAAGGGGCGGGAACATGTAACCACAGTGCCAATCACCCTGTAGGGAGATCATAAGTGCGTCAGCCGGCTCCCTCGTCACTTATCCCAAAGGGGAAGACATCTCTCAAAACCCGATACTAATTCAAAAAAGACAACACTCCACGCACATCTCTTCCACAGTATCCTAAAGGTGAGCCCTTGCTCGCAAGTCGCGTGCGCCTGGTTAGCACCCTTAACGCACATCCTGGACAGATTTGCCCAGAAAGATGCCCTTGACCATTTGGGAAACCCCTTAGAGACTCCCATCCTTCACTGGGAAGAAATGCGCCATCCACAGTGAGAAGCCGGCAGCTGAGATATCCTGGGGGGCTAAAAGGAACCGAAGAACCGAAACGCTGACTTAGGGACTGTTTTCTGACTAAATCACACAGACAAGCTCGGTGCCTGAGCACTGGACAACCGAAACAAACGCACTAGCAGGATTCTCTGAACACCAACTCCGAGCTTGCAGCCTGGTTTACTGCTCGTGACCAATGGGAGTTCCACGGGCGCCGTTTCCCCGCCCCTTGGGCCACATCATTCGCGGCTCATAGAGCAGTCACAGACGGCGCTCCGCACAATAGCCAATAAGAGAAGGGCGCCCGACAGCTTTTGTGCAAGGGTGGGCCTCCTAGACCCGCTTACGGTGCTGTGTACCGCGGGATCGAAGCAGCAACCTCGGGATCCTTCGGGTTCTTTCGGGTTCTTTCCTCCAGGGTAAAGTCGCGTTCCATCTCCCATCAACGAATTTATTTTTCTGCCCTACTCTCGCGCGTGCGCACTGACAGTCCCTCGCGACCAGAAATGAAAGCATCTAGAGAAAGGGGGAGGGACCCTTAGCCTCAGTTCGGCGGGTCAGCTGAGTTACCGCACAGGCCTAGATGGTACCTCGGCAGCAATCCCCAAAACAGGAATTATAGGATCAAAAGATCTGGTGAGGTCCCACCGAGATTTGAACTCGGATCGCTGGATTCAAAGTCCAGAGTGCTAACCATTACACCATGGGACCCGCTGGCTGCATTAGGCGGCCGGTAGTCTTCTCAAGCCACAGGACGTAATGGGCAGGTTTTCGGAAGCTGTGGCGGAGTCTTGGTGCGCCAGGGTGGACGCAGGGTCTTGGCCTGGCCCGCGCAGGTGGCAGAAGCGGTTTTACAAGGGCTTCCTCGTCCCTCCGTTGCAGAGGTTTCCGGTCCCGAAGGACTCTTCTCTTCCCGCGCTCATCTGGGGGTACGGACCCACGCCCCAGGAAGTCCGAGGGGCGGTGGGCTGGCTAGACTCACGATGCTGGGATGTACTGGGGTCCGGAGAAAGCTAGGTCCAGCCCCAGTCCCCGGACAGAAGGCGCGGCGCGCGCAGCTTGGGCTTCGCATTTGCTTATTTATTTATTTATTTACAAGGGGAGCGCTGTACGAGGGACACTTTGGCCAAGCGGGGAGAGAGGCGGACTGGCACGTGGGGGGACGGTGGTTCAAAACCCAGACACTCCCTGGGACGCACGAACGGAAACTAGGAAGTGTGCCACTTGGCTGCGTCGGTGCAAGTCCCGATGTTCCGCGTGGCTGGAGCTAGAAAATTGCATCTAACGCGCGCGCTTGCACTTCTGTGTGCCTTATGGAGCCACCTGGTGGGACTCCTAAGATTAACACCAAGATACTAACTCTAATTTGATGGGCCATTACCCTTTCATTAATCATTGGTTTCAGTCAGATCAGTTAAAAAGAAGCTTCCCCCTTTGGGTTTTCTTTTACACTTTAGTGTGACTCCAGAGCTGGCATCTTAACCAGACCGCCCAGGATCCCGACCTTGCCAGAGGTCCTCGCTGTGTAGATCCCCCTTGCTTTTTGTTTATTTTCGTGATTTTGCTTTTTCAACCTCCATCTCGTGCTTTGAGCTGACATCTTTCAATAAGTCCCTTTTCTTTCTTTTTTTTTTTTTTTGTTTTTGTTTTTTGAGACGGAGCCTCAAGCTATCCCCCTGGGTAGAGTGCCATGGCATCCCAGCTCATAGCAACCTCCAACTCCTGGGCTCAAGCGAGTCTCCTGCCTCTGCCTCCCAAGCAGCTGGGACCACAGGTGCCCACCACAACACCCGGCCACTTTTGGGTTGCAGCCCTCATTGTTGTTTGGCGGGCCCGGGCTGGGGACTCGAACCCGCCACCCTAGGTGTACGTGGCTGGCGCCCTAGCCGATTGAGCCACAGGCGCCGAGCCAGTCCCTTTTCTTAATATCCTTTCGTGTTGCACACAGTTAAGAACATCGTTAACCTAAATCTGAAAAGGTCTGTTGATTTGTTAGCCTCTGGCAAGTAAATTTATAAGGGCTTTCTGCATTGCTTAAAAACATTCTCTTGGCTGGTGCAGTGGCTCACAACTGTGATTGTAGCACTCTGGGAGGCCAAGGTGGTGGATCCCCTGAGCTCAGCAGTTTGAGACCAGCCTGAGCAAGAGCAAGACTCTATCTGTATTAAAAATAGACTATCCAGGCATGGTGGCACACACCTATAGTCCCAGCTACTACAAGTGGTTGAGACAAGAGGATGGCTTTGAGCCCAAGAGTTTGAGGTTGCTGTGAGCTATGATACCACAGCAGTCTAGCCTGGAGCAACTCTGTCTCAAAGACAAATAGTTTTTTTTTTACAATTCTGGCATATTGTCAGAAGAAAGAGTAAAACTTTTCCATTTTGAGGAAATGAGCTCCTCTGGTGAGTTAAGAGTGTTCAGTTAAAGCCTTGGCTTCCCGAGTAGCTGGAACTACAGGCAAGTACCATTGCGTTCAGCAAAATACACAGTTTTTTAATTTTGAGGGACAGCAGAATCTTGCTTGTCACTTGGGCTACAGTACTATGGCCTCAGCCTAGGTCACAGCAACCTCACACTCCTGGGCTCAAGTAGTCCTCCTGTCTCAGCCTCCCAAGATGGAGGGTTAAGTGGAGAGGTAGGGTGGAGGATAGGGACCTCTTAGAAAGTTAGTGATCCTGAAACTGTTGCTAGTGTCTGGAACACAGACTATGATTCAACAATCTAGAATCATGAAAAATTGTAGGGGGAAATCAGAATGTTGGTAGATGTTAGTGATTTCATGCAGTCTTCATGATGGTCCTATAAGAGACAACTTTTAGTCTGAAAGCGCCCTGGTTGGTTTTTTTCTTTTTCTTTCTTTCTTTTTTTTTTTTTTCTAAAAGCAGCTTACAGTCTATGAGTTGGAGGTGGGAGTGGAAAAGCTGAATTCTAGCTCCTTAGAGAAAGACAGCATCAGCAGACACAGGAGACTTAGCAGGAGACTAATGTGTGAGCAAGCAAGCAGCCTGCTGCATTGCACCACCCACAAAGAGGAAAGAATGGGGCACGAGCAAATTATAGATGGTCCCTCTGTACCTTAGATGACTATTTTGAATAGCCTCGAGGCAAAGGCCATTTAACTGAGCTCCACAGGCATAGAGGCCTGTGGTTACAAGAATAGATTTCCCAGTCTCAAGGACTATGTCTAGACAAGATGTCTGGCATTGACTGGAAATGACAGGAAACATGTAAGTTTTAAGAAATTGCCAATGAGATCTTTAAAACCTAACTAATAACAGCTAATGAGTTTTTACTCCTATGGACCTCCCCAGGTGCTGGCCACCACTAACAGGCAGTGGGCGGTTAAAGTTGTGTAGGCTTCCAAAAGGTCAACTTGCCCAATGCCCACCAGATATGGATCTAGAAGATAAAGGACAGGGGAGCTCCTCCCAGAGAAAAGAACCTGAACTACCAGATTGACTAACCGAGCCACTTCTTCCACTGTCAAGACCTTGAATCCCTGCTGCAGGGTCATAGGATCATAGGACACCTGTGGTCTGCCCTGCCTCTTGGGCTTCAAACTATGTGAGACAGTTTAAGACAATTGGGGCAAATTTCTGTTGCTTGCAGGCAAAAGCATTTCCAAAGATATACTTTTTGTAGTGGCATTATGTATTTTTGGTCTATCAATAACTAAAACATTCGAGGCCAGACCTTCCTAAGGTAGAGGAGAAAGTATTCAGAAGCAAGCCGACCAGTCCCGATTTCCCCTTCAGCCACAGGAAATGCACATGCCCATGCATACAAGAAAAATACCATTACCCGGTAGCCAATAAGACTCCTCTTTTTTCAAAGTCCTAACAGTTTTACTTTCTTGGGTAGGGGAGTAGGAAATAAGCAGAGAGGTAAGAGAGAGGGCAGGTTTGAGCGCCCCCTGGAGGCCCACACAATTCTTTGGATATTTGCACCCAACTTAACCTGGAATTGGAGTTTAAAAGTACCAGGGACAGTCACTGTCCTACAAGGGCATGTTTGTCATTGGTTTGGTCTGGGCTGTTTGGTTATGTCAGAAATTCAACACTGGAGGAAAGTTTATGTCGCTGTTACTGCTTGTGACTTGATTTTTGCTTCTAAACCATCTAAGGAGAAAATCTTTTATTTATGCCTGTTTTGAAAATAGGCAGATGTACAGAATGGTTGTATTATTCAGGCCCCTTTGGTTATAAGTAAGAAAAACAAACTCAAATTAGGTTAAGCCAGACGGAAGAATGAAAAGGGTATGGTGTTTCATAAAACCCTAGGGCAGGCCTGTAAACAGACCTTGGGAAGTAATAGAAAGTTGTTGAGTCTCATTTCCGCCCCTCTTTGTGCATATGGTGAATTCTTTCCTAGCTGCAGAATGGCCTTTTAGGCTCTTCAAACCAGCTAGTGTAAAGGAGCAACTCTGCAGTGTGGTGTTTCAACTTCAGCCCCGAACAGAGCCTGATTTGATGGCTTTCAGGCTTCAATTCCAAGAGACACAGTCTGACAGGCCATTGGCTCAGGATTTGGCCTCTCTTGGTCCAATACATTGTAGGATTTTGTTGTTGTTGTTGTTGTTTATTGGGTTTTTTTTTCTTTTTTGAGACAGAGCCTCAAGCTGTCCCCCTGGGTATAGTGCCGTGGCATCACAGCTCACAGCAACCTCCAACTCCTGGGCTCAAGAGAGTCTCCTGCCTCCACCTCCCAAGTAGCTGGGACCACAGGCAACCACCACAACACCTGGCTATTTTTTGGTTGCAGCCATCATTGTTGTTCGGCGGGCCAGGGCTGGATTCGAACCCACCACCTCAGGTGTATGTGGCTGGTGCCTTAGCCACCCACTTGAGCCACAGGCGCGGAGCATGTTTATTGTTTTTTGAGACAAGATCTTTTTCGGTTGCTCAGGCTAGAATGCAGTGGTGTTGTCATAGCTTACAGCAACCTCAAACTCCTGGGCTCCAGTGATCCTCCAGTCTCAGACTCACAAGTAGCTGGGACTATAAGCATGTATCACCACACCCAGATTATTTTTTAAAAAATATTTATTAGACATGGGGTTTCACAGTGTTGCTTGAGTGTCTAATACGTTTTCCCTGGAGAGTGGGGACACACATACTCTGCAGTAGTTGATTGGTTCCTGGAGAAAGGAAGTTACTGGCTTGCAGAGCAGGCAAACACTTCACCATAGCTCCATTTTTGACTATTTCTCCCTGCTGGAGTAGATGGTTCTAGATCTTGGGCCAAAGAAGAAAATGTACCTAGAACATGCTAATGATGTTAACTGCAGTGTATCAAATGGTCCCTGCTGGGAGATGTTGGAGAATGCTGAATTTGCCACAGAAGTGTTCAGATCTATTCCCCATAAGTCAAGAATGTGAGTAATCAGGAAAGCAGACATTTTTGTGGAACCAGGCCTGGAACAAGAGCAACAATGAATTGCTCACATCCTTATGTCCAAATATTTAAAGCTATAAACAATGAAGCTTACAAACTATTAAAATTAATGTTTTATCGTTTTTTACCTTGACAAATATATCATTATAATGGCAAAATAAAAAAAGTAGTCATGGCTTTTATAGAATTAAAAGTACGTAACATATCAAAATAGTGGAATTTAATTTTTTTTTTTTTTTTGAGACAGAGCCTCAAGCTGTCCCCCTGGGTAGAGTGCCACGGCATAGCTCACAGCAACCTCCAACTCCTGGGCTCAAGCGAGTCTCCTGCCTCTGCCTCCCAAGTTGCTGGGACCACAGGCGCCCGTCACAATGCCTGGCTAGGTTGCAGCCATCATTGTTGTTTGACGGGCCAGGCTGGATTCGAACCCGCCACCTTAGGTGTATGTGGCTGGCGCGTTAGCCACTAGAGCCACAGGCAAGCCTAATTATTACTATATATACCTGGGTGTTTAGTTGATGGGTTGTTGATGTTTTGTTTGTCTTTTGAGACAGAGTTTCATTTTGTCGCCCTCAGTAAAGTGCTATGGCATCACAGCTCACAGCAATCTCAAACTCCTGAGCACTAGAGATTTTCTGGCCTCAGCCTCCATAGCAGCTGGCTATTTTTTTTTTGTTCCAGTTCGGCCGGGGCTGGGTTTGAGGTACATGGGGCCAGCACCCTACCGACTGAGCCACAGGCGCCGCCCAATGCCCAGCTATTTTTAAACATGAGGTCTTGATCTGGCTCAGGCTGGTTGCCAACTCGTGAGCTCAGGTGATCCACCCACCTTGGCCTCCTAGAGTGCTAGGATTACAGACATGAGCCACTGCACCTGGCGATTGTTGATGTTTTGAGGAGTAAGAACGACGACATATGTGTGTATATATATATTTGTAAATTACATATTTATCTCACATAATACAATTTTCTTGATGTCATTTCAGCAAAATCACTCATTATTTTTTCGTAATAAAGATTTTCCACATAATTTGTACTCTTAAAAACTATTCTAACTAAAGCAGCAAACGACAGCCCACAGGCCAGATGCAGCCAGTGGCTTACTTCTGAATGGCTTCTTTTGAGAATGGTTTTTATGAATTTTTTGGTTTTGTTAATTAATTTATTTATTTTGTTTTTTACATTTTAAAAAGAATTTGCAACAGAGATTTTCTGTGGCTCACAAAGCCTAAAATATTTACTAGCTGATCCTTTATAAGAAAGTTTGCTGACTCCTAATCTAAAGTAATGCTACTTAAAGTGTGCTCCAAGGCCTGGTGGGGGAGCTCGTTGTTACCAGTCTATAATGAGAAGGAGCTTGTGGCACAATCAAAATTGGTGACATCCTTAAGGACGCTGTTTCAGTTGAGCTGCCATTTTTCCTTCCTTTTTTCTTTTCTTTCTT
Source organism: Galagoides demidoff (assembly GCA_963574575.1). NCBI lineage: Eukaryota > Metazoa > Chordata > Mammalia > Primates > Galagidae > Galagoides > Galagoides demidoff. The sequence continues at coordinate 7,506 of CAUYQV010150830.1, read as the reverse complement.
TTTTTTTTTTTTTTGAGACAGGGTCTCACTATGTGGCATCACAGCTCACAGCAACCTCAAACTCTTGGGCTTATGCTATTCTCTTGCCTCAACCTCCCAAGGAGCTGGGACTACAGGCAGCTGCCACAACACCCAGCTATTTGTTGTTGCAGTTGTCATTGTTGTTTTTAGCAGGCCAGGGCTGGGTTCGAACCTGCCAACCCTCAGTGTATGTGGCTGACGCCGTAACCACTGTGCTACGAGTGCCGAACCTTTTTCCTTTTTTTTTTTCCTTAAGACAGAGTCTCACTACGTCCCCCTAGGTAGGGTGCTGTGGTGTCATAGCTCAAACTCCTGGGCCCAAGTGATCCTCTTGCCTCAGCCTCCCGAGTGACTATGCTCGAGTGAAAATCGCCTAATTTTTTTATTTTTCGGAGAGACAGGGTCTCACTCTTGTTCAGAGTGGTCTTAAACTCCTGAGCTCAAGCAATCCACCTGCCTCTGACTCCCAGAGTGCCGGGATTACAGGTGTGAGCCACCTCTCGTGGCAGAGCTGCCATTTTTTCATGGCATGACTTTCTTGATGAGGGAAGCCACAAACTGATTTACATTTTGACACATGCTCCTGTGTACTATCACTTGGTAATAACAATCTAAAGAATTACAAGATAAAGTGTAAGGTCTGGTACAATGGCTCACACCTGTAATCCTAGCACTCTGGGAGGCCAAAGCAGGAAGATTGGTTGAGGCCAGGAGTTTAAGACCAGTCTAAGCAAGAGTGAGACCTCCATCTCTATTAAAAATAGAAAAATTATCCAGGTGTGGTGACTTGTGCCTGAAGTCCCAGATACTTGGGAGGCTGGGGCAGGAGGATCGCTTGAGCCCAGGAGTTTGAAGCTGCAGTGAGCAATGATAATGCCACTGTGTTCTACTTGGGGCCACAGAGTGAGAGGCTATCTCCAAAAAGGAAAAGTTAAACAGATTTCTTTACTTCAGGACTTCTCAGAGCCTTTAATACATTAACGTGGACTGTAACTTTCTAAGAAGAAGAGACATCATGCTTTATTTTCTAAAATTACTTAACCACCAAAATATCTTTCAGGAATTTTTTTAGTCTCTCACGGAACACACTTTTAAGAATCCTGCACTACCCTAGGCCATGTTCAGTAGGGAAAGAGTGTCCGGGTAAGTAGAAACCAGACAGGCAGGGCTAGGGGTGTCACCGCAGAATCTGCTGACTCCCAAGATAACAGGGAAAGGTTTCCTCAACCACAAAGTGATGAGTCCATTCTGTAAACGTCATGAGTTTTCAGGGATTGGCAACCAGCGTCAAGTCCCTGGAATTCAGTCACAGTACTCTGTTTGCCATGATGCTGTGGCATGTTCAATTCCTGGCACTCTGGACTGTCATTGTGTCTGATGCCCGGGCAACCTTAGTTCTGGTAGGCAATGGAATGTCCCCAGTATCCCCTTTCTTCCTCTGACCCCTGGATACCATCTTTAAGGCGACCTGCTAGCTTTCTCCGTAGAGCCCTCCTCAGCTGCCTGGGCCCTGGTGTCTCCTCCCTTCTCTCCCTTGGCTGCCCAATTCTGTTACTGGACTGAACTGAATCAGGCTTCAGAGCTCATTAAGACAAGGGCCCTGGGTTATTCACATAAGATAGAAAACCAGTAAAATGTGTAGATGACCCTGAGGCTGGAGATGATGCTTCTGACTGATAGAATTTCCACCAAATATCCCCTCAAGGACCCAGCAGCCATTCTTTTGACTTAGGATACCAACCAACATACTCTTTTTTTTTTTTTTTTGAGAGGTCAGATGAGATAGTGTAAGATACTCTATATACAAATGCTTCATAAAATGTAAGGCATCACTCAAATAATAATGGTTATTAATATAGGCCTTATTGTCCTAATCAGTGATTGGCCCATTTCTAATGACTTTTAACCTTTGATTGATACTTCTGGTAACTTGTGTCTTGCCCGTTTGCCCTTCCCACCAGCTGGTCTGTTATGATGTTCATCTTATCAAGAGTCCAGTTTTCTGGGTGGCGCCTATGGCTCAGTGGGTAGGGTACTGGCCCCATATACCAAGGGTGATGGGTTCGAACCCCGCCCTGGCAAAACTGCAACAAAAAATAGCCAGGTATTGTGGCAGGCGCCTGTAGTTCCAGCTCCTTGGGAGGCTGAGGCAAGAGAATCACCTAAGTTCAGGAGTTGGAGGTTGCTGTGAGGTGTAATACTACGGCACTCTATTGAGGGTGATAAAGTGAGACTCTGTCTCTAAAAAAATAAAAAATCCAGTTTTTGATGGCCCTAGCCACTATTCCAGATACCCACAAGCAGTCAACCTAGCACTATTTCTGTGTTCCTGCACCTTTACATGACACATTGAAGATGGTTCTTGAAGTAGTGGAGAGCCAACTTGTACTGGATCTGGGCTTCAGTGTTGGTCCGGTATGTGTTGTAAATCTTCTCCAGGGCAGCCAGATCCGAGTCCACCGATGGAGATCGCGACTGGTGACCTACCATCACGTCTGGGCATGACCCCACAAGCAGGCTCCCTAGCCCATCAATAAAGAACTCTGCCAAGAGAGGGAGAGCAGAAGGAAGTGGGAGCTGTAACCAGAGACCCAGGTCCTATTCCCGGTCTGGGAGGAGAGTCCTGGGGAGAGGACACGGTTTATACGCTGGGGAGGTTCAGCTCCATGTGAAGCCTACATCCTTAACTAGCAACCTGTCCATGCCGATGAATTGAAAGAAAATTAAAAAGCTCATTTCTCAGGCAATGATATGGGCACAGAGGCACAGATCAGCTTTCCAACTGGATAGAACTGTGGACTCCCAGGCTGAAGGAATAAGAAGGGAAAAAGGGAGGGGGTGGTTAAATAGGAAAGGATTTCTAGAAAAAGAGGGAGAGCTGTAGGGGAAGGACAAGAGTGTCTCAGAGAAGCAGAGACAGCCTATGGGGGACACAGAAGTCAAGGAGAGATGGAGAGGCAGGCAAGAGAGATCCTGAGCTCTCTAGTTTGGGGTGAAGGCAAAGAGACCCACTGTTTCTGGACAGGCGAGCACAATCAGTGGCAAATGGCCCTTGGAGAGATCAAACTTCTGAAGCTAATTCACAACCCAGTTCCCTTCCTCACTCTTCCAAACTTCCCACCTGAATGAGCCACTCGTTGCAGGCGAGGATCGAAGCCAACTCTTTGGAGTCGCTCTGTGTGGGCCAGGAAGAAGTTGACAACGCCACTAGTCAGCACACAGCTGGGGAAGCCTTCCAGGGGCTGGAAAGATCCTTTCCTCTTGTGAAGGCAGTCTCCATTCTCACTCTGTTCCAGGAGCAGCTTAAACTGGAACACATTGCCCAGAACACTGCCTCCTACCTAGTCAGTGGGCAGAGAAACCCATGTTAGAGAGCATATACTCAACATTCGTCCTGCCACTTCCAGGAAGCCTTGCTGGATTGCACCTCAGTTATAACAAGAATTGCACCCTTGCTGTGTCTATCCTTCAGATTATCCCTCAGTTCTTCTCTTTTTGCTATTGTGGCCACAACTTTTACCATACTCCTGTTGAGTTCTTTGGAAATTTTAATTCTTCCCTACCCTAGAAAATCTAGCTGGTATGAACAGCACTTACTCCAAGTCTGAATAGCAGACAACTAGTACCTGCGACATGACAGCAAACTCACTCTTTCCAGAAGAGGGTTACTCGCTCCCTTCCATTATGAGAGCAATGTTTGATCAAGCATGTGCCAGGCAGCCTATGTGCACTGGTCTATCCGCGAGGCCCCCCTTATTAGTTTTCTTGCAGGGAGCAGCTGGTCCCAAGCTAGCTTTCATCCATTCTCCCCGCTCTTACCTCTCTGTGCTGCCTCTCCATGCTCTCATGGGACATACCTTGTATTTGCACTTGAGCATGAGCAAAACAAGATGATCAAGGACATCTTTTCCTTCCTGAAACAACTTTAATCCTCTCAGGATGACATGGTAAAGTCTGCTCATTGTCCCCCACACCACTGTACTCTTTTTCCCTTTTAGTAAATGAATTCTCTGAGTTTCAAGTGGACTAAATTAAGATAGTCAACCAACCAACCAAAGAGTGCATTTGCCCACCTACCTGGCAGCAAAGTTGGACCATGGGATTACGTTCTGGCTAACAGGATAGGATTTAGAACTCATGCGTGCCACTCCTACGTCACATCCTTCAAAGAAACCACTTGCCCTCCACTGCCTCTTTCCCCCTTCTGGATGTGGTGCCGGGGCCATGAGGATGATGGAGCCACAACAGAAGGAAGTTGGTCCAGGATCCTGGAAACTGACTCGAGTTCCTTTGAAGGCACCTTACACAAGCAGGAACAGCACCTTGTCTCTTGCTTCAGCTATTAAGGGGTCTCTATGAGTCACCAAGGGATGTCTTAGTTGAGCCAGATGGTTTGGGGATTGTCTGCTTGCAGGAAGAGTTAGGTATAGCCACGATGCCACTTACTTCCTAATCTATTTTTCCTTTTTTCTTCTCTTTTCTATACTGAATTGACTTTTAATATTTTTATTTATTTATTTATTTTGGGACAGAGTCTCACTATATTGCCCTGGGTAGAGCACCATGGTGTCACAGCTCACAGCAACCTCAACTCTTGGGCTTAAGCGATTCTCTTGCCTCAGCTTCCCAAGTAGGTGGGACTACAGGCACCCACCACAACTCCTGGCTATTTTTTGTTGCAGTTGTCATTGTTGTTTAGCTGACCTGGGCTGGGTTCAAACCTGCCACCCTCGGTGTATATGGCTGGTGTCATAACCACTATACTACAGGCACCAAGCCTATTTTTATTATTATTTGCCTTCCCTTTTTTTTTTTTTTTGACAGAGCCTCAAGCTGTCCCCCTGGGTAGAGTGCGATGGCATCACAGCTCACAGCAACCTCCAACTCCTGGGCTCAAGTGAGTCTCCTGCCTCAGCCTCCCAAGTAGCTGGGACCACAGGCGCCCACCACAACGCCTGACTATTTTTTGGTTGCAGCTGTCATTGTTGTTTGGCGGGCCCAGGCTAGATTTGAACCCACCACCTTAGGTGTATATGGCTGGCACCGTAGCCACTTGAGCCACAGGCGCCGAGCCTGCCTCCCTTTTTTGAAACAGTCTCACGCTGTCATCCTGGGTAGAGTGCCATGGCATCATCATAGCTCACAGCAACCTCAAACTCTTGGGCTCAAGCGATCCTTCTGCCTCAGCCTCCCCAGTAGCTGGGACTACAAGCACCTGCCACAATGCTCAGCTAGGTTTTTGTCTACTTTTAGTAGAGATGAGGTCTGGCTCTTACTCAGGCTGGTTTCAAACTCCTGAACTTGGATGGTCCACCTGCCTTGGGCTCCCCGAGTGCTAGGATTATAGGCATGAGCCACCGCACGCACAGCCTTCCTCTTCTTTTTTAATGTCCTTAGGGCCATGTGTACTTCTAAAGCTTTGTGCCATTTACATTTTTTCAAGTGTCATGTGATAGAAGCAGAACGCTGCTCTCTTTGCTCATCAGTCCAGGAGGAAGTTGGAAGTGATACATACACACACCATTTTAAAAGCAGAACAATTGTGAATTGGTGGAGGCGTAATTTGCTCAATGAAAAGTAAGCGTGGAGGCAGCAGCAGAATTCTGCCTCTGCTGATTCCTGCTGCCATGCCCTCACCCTCCATCCCAGAGTTGTGCTGGCTTAGTCATCTCCTCCATCAGCCCCTCTCCCTCCCCTCTTCTCTCCTTGGCTTTCCTCTCTCTGCTCTCCCTTCTCATCCTTGTCTCTATAGATCACAGCGGGGTGAAGCTGGCAGCTGTCCCTTACCACGTCCAGTTCCGTTTTCTCCAGGACATCTACCAGCACCTCAATCTTGGTCTTCTTGTTAAAGAGAAAATCATCATCTACCCAGAGAACATATTTGGTGGTGACCTGAGATATGGCCAGGTTCCTACCGGCAAACCAACCCTGTAGGTGGAAGAAGTTAGATCAGTGGGTGCCTGTCCTGGCTACATATTAGAGGCACATGGGGAGCTTTCTAAATGCCCAGTGGCCAGGCTGCCTGCAAATAAACAAATTCGGTCAGAATCTGTGGGGATAAATCCAAGCTATGGCCAAGGTTGAAAAACCAACTGGGACCAGGGAGTTCATGTCTCAGAGAAACACTGGAAGGGACAGCAACTACTTAGATCAGAGATTGAGACAAAGAAAGACTAGAAAGCTCATCCTTGGCCCTGTGAACTTTACAAATTGACTGAAGTCCTTTTTCACCTGACAGTTTCCCTGTATCTCCTGGAGGATGTTGGGTTTGGGGGCCTCTGGTATATATAAGATCCATTTCCTTCTTTGCCCCTATAGGAAAAGGAGGAAGAGAGGAAAAAGAGGGAGAGGGAAGAAGGAATGAGGAGAAAAGGAAGAGGGAAAGGGATGGAGGGAGAGAGAAACTGAGGCAGGGGGAAGGAGGCAGAGAGAGATAAGCCCTAGCTTGGGTGGAATTATGGGGATAAGAGATTGTTTTGCTGTTGGATCTATGTGCCAAGAATCCTTGGGATGTAAAATACCTCAAGTCACTTATAAAGACACTAATTAATCTCCATACCAAAAATGACAAGCGCAGAAAAGCATGGGTGAGCCCATTTTTCTCTGAATCAGGAATCAGCCAGGGGACCCAGAGGACAGTCCTCACGCCCTCCCACTCCAGGACTCTGTATCCTTGGGAAGAGGACTGAAGTGGCCCCTTCCAGGGCAGAACTTGACTCTGGGGCTTTCTTATCCTGGACACAGGTTCCCCCTGCCCCAATCTAGCAAGGACATACCTTCCCAAAGGGCATGGTGTAATACTCCACGTGGCTGTCTTTAATGTTCAGGGGCTTCTTGCTATCGTCAGCCACTATCACAGTCAAGTCTGGGTAATACTCTCGAATACTCTGGAGCATGGTCATGAACTTGTGGGGGCGAAGGAAAGTCTTGGTGGCAATGGTCACCAGGTTTCTGAGCTTCCTCTCTGGACAGAAAAGGGTGGCTGTCAGAGCTCTATCCTGCAGGAAATCTCATGGTCTTGCTTGTTTTGTTCCCAAGGCCTCTTTAAGCTACAACCTGTCAGCATTTGTGGGCTTCATGCCTCTTGTGGAAGGGAGGTGCTTGATAGGAGTTTGTTAGTGGGACTAGAAAATAAAGACATTCACAACATATCCCATTTTGTTGAATTTCCCAGTTCTAAATGGCCCCATTATGCCATTTTCCTAACTGCCTGATGGAAAGCTTCATTTTATGGTTGCCTGTTAGCACCTTACTCGTGTCCTGCTTTCATCTTTTCTTTTTCTCCTTTTTTAAAATTTCAGATTAATATGAGGGTACACATGTTTAGGTTACATTGTTTTCATTTCTTTTTTTTTTTTTTTTTTTTTAGACGGAGCCTCAAGCTATCCCCCTGGGTAGAGTGCCATGGCATCACAGCTCACAGCAACCTCCAACTCCTGGGCTCAAGCGAGTCTCCTGCCTCTGCCTCCCAAGTAGCTGGGACCA
>CAUYQV010150829.1:0-10180 GCA_963574575.1 Galagoides demidoff | reverse complement strand
TGGCTGCAACCAAAAAATGGCCGGGCATTGTGGCTGGTGCCTGTGGTCCCAGCTACTTGGGAGGTGGAGGCAGGAGACTCGCTTGAGCCCAGGAGTTGGAGATTGCTATGAGCTGTGATGCCATGGCACTCTACCCAGGGGAATAGCTTGAGACTCCGTCTCAAAAAAAAAAAAAAATGAGTGGTTCATTAAGGAGACTTATAAAGTATCTGTCCTTAAACATGAAATATAGGGATTCCCATGTGGCTCACAGTTTCTGATAATGTGCTTCTTTGAACGTAGTTTTAAAGCATACTTGCAAGGCAAATTGTAGATATTTTAAAACTGAAGCTTATTTTGTGTTATTCCATTTCATGATATCCTTTTTGTGTTTTTATTGTATTCAGAGTACTGGAATGGTCATTTGATTTAATATCAATTACTGAAAATAATATATTAGAATTCTAGGTAGACCAAGAAATATCCAGAGGAAGTTGCTAAGACTTATCTGAGGAACGATGTCCTACTATGTTCATGACATCTATCAACTTATACTTCTTCATGATACATGAGTTGTGGAAACAAGAAAAATGGCAAAAATAAAAATAGCTTATCATCTGTGAATGTTTAGCTGCCTGGTTAACCACCGTCTATTTCCTGGAATCATCAGTCAAAGATCATTGTGTAATTGGAAGGTTTCTAAAGTTTGGTTTCACTTAACTTTAATTTTTATTAATTTTTTATTTTTTATTGTTTGGGATTCATTGAGGATACAAAGAAGTTATACTGATTGCATTTGTTAGATAAATTCCCTCTTATAATTATCTCTTGCCCCAAGAGGTATGACACACACCGTGACCCCCATCCCTCTCCCTGATCTCTCATTCCCTGAACCCCCCACCCTGTATTAGCTTATCAACTGCCTCCATATGGAATTGAGTACATTGGATTCTTGCTCTCCTTTCCTGTGATGCTTTACTAAAAAGAATGTGTTCCACCTCCATTCAGGTTAATACAAAAGATGTAAAGTCTCCATCTTTCTAAATGGCTGAATAGTGTTCATACATTACAACAGCTTGTTAATAGTATTATGTACATATACCACAGCTTGTTAATCCATTCCTAGATTGGTGGGCATGTAGGTTGTTTCCACATTTTGGTGATTATAAATTGAGCTGATATAAAGAGTCTATTGCAAATGCCCTTATGATAAAAGGATTTTTTTTCTTCTGGGTAGATGCCCAGTAATAGAATTATGGGATCAAATGGGAAGTCTAATTTGAGTTCTTTGAAGATTCTTTTTTTTTTAAATTTTTTTTGAAGATTCTTTATACTTCCTTCCAAAAAGGTTGTATTAGTTTTTAGTCCCACCAGCAGCGTAAAAATGTTCCCTTCTCTCCACATCCATGCCAGCATCCGCAGCATTGAGACTTTGTGACATGGGCCATTTTCACTGGGGTCAGGTGATATTGGTTTGCATTTCTCCAGTGGTCAGGGACAATGAGCATTTTTTCATATGTTTGTTACCCATTTGTCTGTCTTCTTTAGGGAAGGTTCTATTTATGTCTCTTGCCCAGTGATATATGGGATAGTTGGAATTTTTTTGTTGATTAATTTGAGTTCTCTGTAGATCCTAGTTATCAAGCTTTTGTCCAATTGATAATATGAAAATATCTATTTCCATTCTGAAGGTTGTCTGTTTGCTTTGGTTGTTGTCTCCTTAGCTGTACAGAAGCTTTTCAGTTCAAGTCCTATTTATTTTTGTTGTTGCAGCAATTGCCACAGAAGTCTTCTTCATAAAATCTTTCAAGTATTCTCCCCACAGTTTCTTCAATGATTTTTATTGTTTCATCCCTTAGATTTAAATCTTTTATCCATCTTGAATCAGTTTTTGTTAAGTGGTGAGAAGTGGAGGTTCAGGTTTAGCCTCTTACTTGTGGTTATCCAGTTCTCCCAACACCATTTATTGAATAGGGATTCTTCCCACCCCCACCCCGCCATGTATGTTCTTGTTTGGTGTCTAAAGACAGTGTGAAATTCACTTAATTTTTACTTTCATGTGTCTTCTTCGATTAGAAAATGAAATCCCATCTTCCACGTACTGCCCACCTCTCCCTGGTGCTCTGCACCGAGTCTTGACCAAGAAGCCAGGCACACTGCTTTACATAGCCTTTCCTGCTAACTCGCAGGTTTCAAACCTATCATTAAAAACAATCAACTCTACTGCTCATTTAGTTTTGGGAACTAAATATTTTGAAGACAGCACAACATAGCTTAGTTGAATAAAATGGAAGAACTGAATCCAAACCCAGGTCCATCACTCATGAAATGCAAGGCTGTAAGAAAGAAGGTAAATAGCCTGGAGCTGGGCTTCCTTACTCTACTGTAGGAAGAGGTAATATTTTCCTGCCTCCTGTAGCATTGCTGTAAGGCTTGAATGAGAACCTGACAGGAAAGAACGTTACAAATGGCAACACTCTGTAAGAGCAGGACTTTTTACTAAGTAATGTAGCAGGGACCAAGTTTTCACCAGATGTGACTCTCCAGATTTTAGGCCTGAACCTAACCAGAGAGCTGGTGAACCAAGATAAGCTAGAAGGTCACTGGGCTTATCCTTTCTAGGAAAACTCCTGGCCAAAACTTTTCCAAAAGGAAGAAAAAGTTAAAGGTATACATAAATTCAGAGGGAAAGACAGGCAGGGGCCAAGGGCTGGTTCAAATCACACAGCTGTTATCTGCCAAGTACACTGGCCTCTGCCCGCAAGTCTAAGGGTAAGACAGGTGCCAATCAAGCAGTCAGTAAGAATAGGAGCTTTCCCCAGACCATGGAAGGATATTGATCTAAGTTTTCAAAAGCATGCATCAGAAATTTTAAGGATGACTTTGATAAAGACCTTAAACTGATTCTCCTAGGCCAGGACATACACTGGTTTTCTGTGAGCTCAATTTACCTCTTATTCCTAAAAGTAATGAAGCAATAAATGTTTCAAAAAATTGGCAGAAACAAAAAGAGTTAGGGCTTCCTCAAGTTAACGGAAGGAATTCTCAGTCTTATGATATGTATATATCATATACTATATATAATATATATATATAAAATCAGAGATTATATAAAATTTTATTAAATTTATATAAATTTATACATATATGTATATGTATATGTGTGTGTGTGTGTGTGTGTGTGTGTGTGTGTAATCAGAGATTAAATTAAATTTCTTGGGGTGAAGAAAAGAGAAAGAAATTTTAAGGATAATAAAGAGCAACATCACCAGGCTCAGGGAGACGCCCATCACTGGACCACCTGTCCAGCAGTCAGGTGCCAGGGGTCAGCTCGCACAACCCAACTGGAAGACCAGTGCAGCCCTTGCTGGCCATGTCAGAATGCAGGGTGAGAACAAGAGAGGGTACCAGCCCCTGGGGCCCTGGTTCTCCAAGGGAGGGCACCTGGCAGGGTCTGGTACCAGGTAACACAGTCAGGGGTCACCTCACTCCTGAGGGGATGCCAAGAAAAGGGCCTGGGAGGAAGTAGAGAGGCAAGTAGTATGTGTGTGAGGGGGTGTAATGTGCTGAGTTGTGGAGAAAGTGTCTCAGGCTCAGCGCTGGGAGGGGTGTCAGCTGGAAGGGGTCTTGGCTGGGTGGGGTCTCAGACAGAGGGGTCTCAGATGGGAGACCCAGAGGGGTCTCAAATGGGAGAGCCTGGGTGGAAACCAGAAGTCCTATGAGCACAGAGGTCCTGGGCTGGTCTTCACTACAAATCCCTCAGAAAATGTTCTTGTGCTCAAGTACCGGGGGCTGCCACCTCATGTCACCTCCTTCTTGGAGGCCTGCCTGGCTCATGGTCAGGCCTGAGAGCTGTGCTGCTGGAAATGTTCAGGTTGGAGTGGCAGAGATAAGATCAGCAGTCAGAATGTACAAAGAAGTGGGACTACAGCTCACTCAGGCATGTAGCCCTTTCACTTTATTTCTTACAGGCTTATGTACTCCAACCACACATTGTTCTGCACATTTACATCTTAACAGCAAATAAGCTGGTGATAAATGGCTTATATGATGAGAATGGAAAGTAATTTAAATGGAGTACAAAGTAATCTTAAAACTTAATCCACTATTTATCTGGAAAAAAACAGATGTAACCTTAGCTAAAAATGCACATTAACTTATCTTGATTCTCCCCTCCCCAGGTCCCTTCCAGGAAATTGCAGAGATAATCGGACTCTGCCTTCAGGGTCTGCCTCCTGCATGATCAGCTCTCTAATCACTTTGGAGTGTCCTCAAGAGAACATCCCTTCAGGTGGACTCTGGAAAGGTTTCTTCACACATAAATCAATGACACTCAAAGTCACATTAAGGTTACAGAGGCGACACACAGATGTGGGTTTAGGCAAAGCCCGCATCACCCTGAAGCTGAGAGCTCTGTCAGGTGGATGTGGTACCCCAGCATAAGCACCAGCCACTGTGGGTGGTGAGTTCTCCAGGAGCTGTGCCCACGACACAGCAATGGCTCTGCTATTTCCTTGGACTTTGCAGGGAGCCAAGAGCTGATGGAGATGAGAGCCACTCAGTAGGTGCATCAGGCCTCCTGGGGCCCCTTAGAATTATCTCATAATACCAGATTTCCAGGCTCTTGGTCTCGGCGATTAGAAGAATGAATCGACAGACCACAGGATCAACAGTAAGTCAGGATTTATTCAAAGGGAAAAAAAGTACAACAACTACAGAAACCAAACCTCTTAGCAGAGAGAACCCAGGAAGGGAACAAGCTCTCCTACTCCCTTTTCCAGGTCTATTGAGATCTGTCTTCTGGCTCTCTGTTCAGGGGTTTATATAGTGGCAGGGGTGTTGTTTTGCTGGAACTTTAGGGTTTGGGTTCTAGTCAGTTACAGCCAGTTGTCCAATGAGTTTTCAGGCCTTGGAAACTGACATGAAATTGACCAGTCAGGAGTGCAGGTGGAGCAGACAGCCAGGCCATCCATGAAATTGACTAGCCAGAAGTCCACGTGGAGGAGACAGCTGGGGACCAGTGTCTTCCCCCTCACATGTCTGCTGGATATCAAGCTGGTTCCTCCATCAGCTGCAATGTCAACAGGTCCAGGGCTAAGGTGGCAGGTCATGGTGCCACCTTGTCCTACATCATTAGTGTGACTTTTACTGAGGCTGGAAGTCATACCTTACCGGAATTTCTTCCTTCCGTTGGTCCTTGGTATTGGGAATTCGAAGAATAAATACCAATCAGTGGTAGGATAGAGTTTTATTAGGCAGGAAGGAATACAGGAGGAGTAAAAAGCACTAGAGCTTCTGGACAGAAGGACTGAAAAGCACCAAAGCTTCTGACAGAGGCAAAGACCTAAGTGGGGAGTCCACCTGGGCTCCTTGTCTAGAGGTATTAGGTCTTGAGAATTACACTCCCCCGGGACTTGGCAAATGGAAACATGTTTTCAATGTTAATGAGTGTTAGGGGCAAATGGATCCAGTCCCTCCAGCTTAGGGCAAAAGGTCAGGGCGTTTCCTTCATGGAATTGCCCAGGCCTAGGAAAACTGGGGTCCATGTCCAGCCTTGAATGGGGGAACCCTGTATCAATACAAAGATAGTTGGAGCAAAAACAATTTTTTTTTTTTGAGACGGAGCCTCAAGCTATCCCCCTGGGTAGAGTGCTATGGCATCACAGCTCACAGCAACCTCCAACTCCTGGGCTCAAGTGAGTCTCCCGCCTCAGCCTCCCAAGTAGCTGAGACTACAGGTGCTCGCCACAATGCCTGGCTATTTTTTGGTTGTAGCCATCATTGTTTGGCGGGCCTGGGCTGGGGATTCGAACCCGCCACCTTAGGTGTATGTGGCTGGCACCTTAGCCGATTGAGCCACAGGTACCAAGCCCAGAACCTGAATTCTTCTCCCAGCCACCACTGCTACTGCCCAAAGCCAACCAGGTCCCCTCTTACCTAGCCTCCTGAATTAACTGCTCACTTCTGCCTTTGTAGCCCCAAAGTGTTCTCAACACAGCAACCTTGACAAAACTATAAAGATTTAAAGCCAGAAATGAGTCACTGTTCAGACGCTTCCGGCGTTCTCCCATCTCTCTCATGAAGTCATAGTCCACTAAAGAATGGCTTCAGGGCCCTGTATGTCTGCCCACCACCACCTCATCCTTTATCACCCTACGCCTGGCTTCTTCTGCCTTGCCACACAGGCCACATCTGTTGCTGAAATGCTCCAAGACAGTCTCACCCGCTGGCCTTTCTGTGGTTCCCTAGAATCCTCTGTCCCCAAATGGCTGTGTGCCTTGTTGTCTTACTTCCTTTAGGTCTCTGCTTAAATTTCCCCACATTGGATAGGCCTGCCCTGACTACCCCTCATGGAAAGAGCCACACCCCACCCCTGCACTCTGCGCTCCCTCTCCCCTGCTTGCTATGCTGCCTGGTTCATATCACCATATGATAGGCTGTATATTCACTTGTCTATTTGCTTTTTGTTTTTCTCCCCAACCAGACTGTAGCCACTCAAGGGAAGAAACTTTGTTTATTATTGTATCCCAGCTTGCAGAACAGTGCCTGGCACATAAGTAGCCCTTATTAAATGTTTTCTTGTGTGTGTGTGTTTTTTTTTTAATTTAGAGACAATGTCTTGCTCTGTCACCCAGGCTAGAGTGCAGTGGCATGATTATAGCTCATTGTAACCTCAAGTTCCTGGGCTGGAGCAATTCTCCTGCCTCAGCCTCCAGAGTAGCTTGGACAAGAGGTGCACACCACCATGCTTGGCTAATTTTTCTACTTTTTGTAGAGACAGGGTGGGGTAGCTCATGTATGTAATCCTGGCACTTTGGGAGGTCAAGTCAGGAGGATCACTTGAGCCCAAGAACTCAGGTTACAGTGAGCTGTGATCATACCATTGCACTCCAGCCTGGGCAACAGAACAAGACCTTGTCTCAAAAAAAAAAAAAAGTTTTTGAATGAATGAATGGAAAACTTGGCTAAGATACCCTCTCCTCTATAAAGTCTACCTGGCCTCCTCAGTCAAAATTAATCTCTGCTTCCAGACTGACCCCTGGCAGTGTCTTCCCTCTTAGAGCTGTTGGTGCATACTCTTACCTGTTGTAGAGTTAGGTATTCATAGGTCTGACTCCCTGGCTGGACCGCCATAGGCCTGACCCCAGGAGTATGATTGAATCAAGAGGGCCTGGAGTTTGGATGACAGAGAGAAGGTGAAAGCAAAAACAAACCCAAACCATACAAAGGCAGGAGGCTTTGCTGGGCAGGTGGCCTAGGATTACAAACAAGGAGATAGAACTCAGGCTTCCCAGTTAGGAATGAGACACTATGGACAGGCCACCAGCTCTTTCTGTGCCTCTGTTCTGCCCAAGAGCCCCAAGCAGCCTCCCCCCCTCCTCTGTGACAGATAAGTGTCATCCTCTGGACAGTGCTGCAAAGTCTGGGGAAGAACCGGTCCCAGAACGGGCAGAGAGATAGCCAGGCCTGTGGTTTGGCCACGTGCAACACTGCCCCTCTCCTGGGCATGGGGAAGTTCCCCACCCCCCACCCCAGGCATTCTGGCAGTTGCTGGAAACCCTCACCCTCTAGAGCTTTTTAGCTGTCTCATTATCTTTAGTTTCCTCAGTTTTGAGAAATCATAAAATGTGAAGCTGCTCTCTTTGTTACTAAGTCCACTAGGAGCAGACCTTAGCTCCAGTAAAACCCTGTGTCCTAGGGGTCCTCCAGGCCTCTCAGCCCTCAGACAGTCATTTCCAGTTCTGGTTTCATTAAGAGTGCCCTGTCACTCGTCAGATGCAGACTGGGTCCTGGGGGGCATGGGAGGAGAAGCCTCAGTACCCCCCTGACCAGAGGCCTTACCAACCTGGGCTAGCCTGTAGGGTCCCAGTGGAGTCTAGGGAGTAGCAGAAGGAGGGAGGAGTAGGTAAGTGACCCTAGCAATAGGGGCTTTCCAGGTGCTTCTGTCAGATCCAGAGATTTATGCTGCTGCCCTCCTTCCCGGCTGGTCTGAGGCCCAGGACAGGCTTTGAAAGCCCTCAGGCCTCTCCCAGGACTGGTGGAACTGCCTGAGGGAGGGAGGAGAAGAAGAGCTTCATTGTGTGTTTTCTTCTGTGTGCCAGAGGGAGGGTCTCACTGTCCCTAGCTGTCCATCACAGCCTACCACTGCGCCCAGTGCTCAGACTCAGAGACCAGAGAAGCCACCCTCTGGCTCTCTGAGGCAGGCAGTGGGAGTTGCCTTGTGACGCCACACTGAAAGTGTTGGTACTGTGTCCCCAGCTGTAGGCCCATAGCGTGGGTCTCTCAGGGCTGCTCCCTGCCCCAGCCCCACCCTGCAGAGTAGCTCCTCTGTCTCCCACCTGGGTCCCTGAGGACAAATTAGGAAACTATTTTCTTTTTGGTGAGTGATGGTGCATAGTTCCGGGCCCTAGAACTGCTGAATCAGAATCCAGGAAGGGAGGGAGAGAGAGGTGATGAGAATCTTCCTATTTAGCCATCACCCCCAGATCGTTCTGTTGCAGGTGGGCTGAGGCCCATCTTTGAGAAGCACAGGCCTAGACCCCAGCTTGCTGACTGTGCCTGGGAATCCCACAGCAGAGAGTTTGAACCCATACCTGGTCCTGGGTGTCAGTGTCACTTTGTGAGTCATTTCAACTCTCTGGGCCCAGTTGCTCTTTTAAAGAGGAGTGCTCAGTTTTTTGGAAAGGGAAACTGATGCATGGGCAGTGACTTCCTGCTTCTTGTCTCTGACAGCAGACAAATAGCTATGTCTCTGGTAATGGCTTAAGAAACCAGGGGTCCTGCTGGGTGCAGTGGCTCATGCCTGTAATCCTAGCACTC
Organism: Galagoides demidoff; assembly: GCA_963574575.1. Classification (NCBI taxonomy): domain Eukaryota; kingdom Metazoa; phylum Chordata; class Mammalia; order Primates; family Galagidae; genus Galagoides; species Galagoides demidoff. The sequence goes on along the minus strand of CAUYQV010150829.1, from coordinate 1,381 downwards.
TGGGAGGCTAAGGCGGGTAGATTGCCTGAGCTTGCAGGTTTGATTGAGACCAGCCTGAGCAAGAGCAAGACCCTGTCTCTAAAATAATAGCTAGGCATTGTGACAGGTGCCTATAGTCCCAGCTACTTGGGAGGCTGAGACAAGAGAATCGTTTAAGCCCAAGCGTTTGAGGTTTCTGTAAGCTGTGATGCCACAGCACTCCCAGGGCAACAAAGTGAGACTCTGTCTCAAAAAAGAAAAAAAAGAAAGAAAGAAATAGGCGCCCTTACATGAGGTAGTGACATCCCAGCTTGGGCGTGGGGAGCTTGGAGATAGAGGGACACAGATCCTTTCAGTGATTCTATCACCATCACATTTTCCCTCTTGGGTCTATTCCTTTTCCCTAAATTCTCTTTTCCATCTGGCTCACAGCAGGATCAAACCAGCCATCAATTTCAGGTTTAGGGATCTCAGAGCCTAGATTTGAGGGAGATTCTCTGGTTCAGGGGTCTTAACAATACCTGCCATGGGGTCTCTGCCCCACCAAAGTTGCCTGCACAGTGCTGCTTGTGTAATGAGCTGGTCCAGAGAGAGCATCGGGGCATTTAGGAAATTCTCACAGGCTTTAGCTCGTTCTCTGGAAGGTCCCAGAGGCCAGATCCTCGGCTGTGTCTGGGTCAGTGTAACTCTCCTGATGTGCTGATGTGTTATTTTTCTCAGAAAAGGCTCTCAGAGGAATTGGGTCAGCTCCAAAGTAGTTCAGGGCCAATTGTCTCTTCCTACTCCCTCATTTGGGGTTTGGGAAGCATTCTTGAGTTTTGGGCCAGGGCTGGGTTTGAACCCACCACCTCTGGCAGGGAAGCATTCTTGAGGTTAAGAGGTTGGGCTTCCCAGCTCTGGAACCCTGGCCCCAGACCCCAGGGCAAGGGCAATCTAAACCCTAGTGACACAGCCCCACCCATATTCTTGGCCAGGTCTGCAGAGGGAGAGGGAGAGGGCCTGGGAAACAGGTAGGTGAGGAGGGGAGGGGAGAGCAGGGGCAGTGGGGGCTATAAAGTAGTCAAGACATCCCCACTGGGCTTCACAGGGCCCACTAGCCCTGGCATCAAATAGGATCCACTTTGCTATCTGTGTGCCTGGCCAATCTTTCCTGGACACAGGACCTGGCATTTCTTTAGTGTCACTCACTTTTTTTTTATTATTGTTATTTTTTTTTTAGAGACAGAGTCTGACTTTGTCACCCTCGGTAGAATTCCGTGACGTCACAGCTCACAGCAACCTCCAGCTCTTTTTTTTTTTTTTTTTTGAGACAGAGCCTCATGCTGTCCCCCTGAGTAGAGTGCTGTGGCATCATAGCTCACAGCAACCTCCAACTCCTGGGCTCAAGCGAGTCTCCTGCCTC
>CAUYQV010150826.1:0-30822 GCA_963574575.1 Galagoides demidoff | reverse complement strand
TTCAGAATAATGGTCACCTCCATAAATACAAGGCAGTTTTATGATCAAGGATAGATACCTCGGCTCGGCGCCTGTGGCTCAATCGGCTAAGACGACAGCCACATACACCTAAAGTGGCAGGTTCGAATCCCCAGCCCAGGTCTGCCAAACAACAATGATGGCTGCAGCCAAAAAATGACCGGGCGTTGTGGCGGGCACCTGTGGTCCCAGCTACTTGGGAGGCGGAGGCAGGAGACTCGCTTGAGCCCAGGAGTTGGAGGTTGCTATGAGCTGTGATGCCATGGCACTCTACCCACGGGGATAGCTTGAGGCTCCGTCTCAAAAAAAAAAAGGATAGATACCTCATACTTGTATCTGAATTCTTTATTTCTTTTGTGTTTTTGCTTTTCGTTTTTTTGTTTAGCAAGCCCAGGCTGCATTCGAACCCACCAGCCCCTAACCACGTGGCCTGCACCCTAATCCATGAGTGATGCCTGCCCAGCCTGAAATGGTTTTCTAATTTTGAAAAAATGAAGCAAAATAAGGCAGAATTGGGAGTTGTTATAAATGAGTTGCAGGCATGCTGAATATCATTAGAAAACTATACCTTTCTGCATGTTTAAAATATTTTATAATTTTGTTACAAATCATACCGAAATTCTAGTCATACATCTTACAGAGATGTGAGTATCAGAAATATTATCAAAAGGGAGCCAAAATAGTTAACTCGGGAAATCAGGAGGGTGTTTAATATTTAATGTTATGAGCCCACATGTTTATGGAGATGATTTTTTACTTGAAACAATTAATTGACCAGGTCCATGAAAATAATTATATGTGTTGTCATGTGTGAATGCAGCATTAATAATAAACGCATTTTTCGTCAACCAGAAACAAAAGAACTAACTACAGAATATGGCTCTTTAAAGAAATCTGAACGTGCTATTATAACCATTTTCTAATACATGATATGGTAGATAATGATTCTACTAGAAACCAAAACCCTTGTGTGACTTCAAAGAGTTTTTGAGCAGTGGTTTAATCTCTTGCAAGATGTTCCCTTTGCCAGAAGCACAGGGGGCTGCTAATGGAGAAGGGAAGATGGAAAGCTGCCATTGTTACCTAGAGTCTTGGCCCCAGAAAGCAGTATTTTCTTCTACCATAAAAATATTATACTTTTAAATTCGTTTCTAAAGTCATAAAAATCATCAAACTGATATTTTTAAGGGAAAAAAAACCCAGACTTTATAAATGCAATATGTAAAAAGCACAATTTGGGAGAATAAAATAAACTTTTGTTTAGTCTCATGGCTCTCTTAAAGCTCTCTCGTTTAAATGAAAATGTATGCAATCTATACATTCATTTGATTTACAAATATTTTCAAGGTTTTATTACATGAGCTCACTTAATTGAGTATGCGCTGGCTCTACAGAGCAGGTGTCCTCAGACTACGGCCTGTGGACCACATGTGGCCCACCTAGGACATTTATCCGGCCCGCTGGGTGTTGTTGCCGCCACTGCCTGTCCTTATAGCAGCTGACTTGTCCCAGGGCCTGCAGTCCGGCCCTCCAATGGTCTGAGGGACAGTGAATGGCCCCCTGTTTAAAAAGTTTGAGGACCCCTGCGGCAGAACCTTCTTCACAAAATATCATAGAAGTTTTTGAAGTTTATTTTTGTGAGGAGAGGTGAAAGGTGACAAAGGAGGATATGCAACCTAGGAACGTTCTTGACAGGATGGACAAGAAGCTGTCCAGAGGACATCAGCCACCAGAATTTACTAACAGCTCACATTCCTCTCCTCATCCTGAACCTCTTCACTGCCATATTCCTCTAACCAGCCTTTTACTCAAGTAGGAAGGAAGGCCAATTATTGTTTTCTACTCACGTATATGTGTGCATACACACACACACACACACATATATATATACACACACACACATATATATGACTGAAAGTATATGCCAAGGCTACTACCTCATACTCTGGTATTATATGAAGAAAATACTTCAAAATCTCTTAACATCTCCATGGGTAAGAACTGATGTCCCGGAGGACTCATACAGAAAAACAGCCCAATCTCAGCCCCGCTGCTGCAATTCACATCTAAGGTGGGGTGGCGGGGGTTAGATTATCCACTAAAGTAGGTAAAAAATACTCTGGGAAATGTTTAGATAATAATTAGAAACTTAAAGACAATATAAATAAAGCTAAAAAAAACCCAGATAACTACTTTCTAGGTGTAACTATCTAACCTGTGAACTGTAATATTCCCTCATTAAATCCTACCCCCAATATTCTTTGGTCTGTGGTTTAGCACTCCTGTGTCCTTCAGCCTGATAGCTTTCTTCCTTGAACAAAGGATGGCCTATTTATTATTTTTATTTTTTTTCATTTTTTTTAATTTTTTTATTAGATCATAATTGTGTACATTAATTCTATCATAGGATATAATGTGTTGCTTCCAGATACAGTTTGAAAAACTCTCATCCAAGTGGCTAACATAGTCATCAGGTCTCTCTCATAATTGTTATATTCTCACTTTTTTTGCTTTGTGTATCTACACCCTCAAAGTCCTAATAAAAAATCTCGAACATTCTGCTCAAGAGGGGACTGTTAGCCTTGCCAGAGTCTAATATGGTGTCATCTCTCGTGGGTCAAAGCACTGGTGTGTGTATAATTTTTGAAGTATCTTTTCCCCCTTTGTCTGCCAGACCCAGAATAGTTGAGTAAAGTTCCTGCATAGAGAAACTCTCAGTCCACTGTGCCATGGCTCCATTCCCAGGTTGCAACATATCACATCTCCCTCTGCTGAGGCAGGCAGAAGATTATGAAAACATCCGTGAAACAGAAGAAAAGGAAATTCAAAGGTCAAGTCCCCATGCACATGACCATGTAGGCAGAGACCACTTGATGGAGGAAGTTCACAAGTACAAAGTTACCTGAAACAAAGAACGTAGGTAGTCTCTAACCTCTTGCCCTTCTATCTCCAAATAGCTCCTTGTGTCCTCATTTTCAAATTCATCATTAACTTTTCCTTCTATAAAATTTGTTAATTATATCAATAAAAATACGTACTATGTATACATTTTTCCATTTCTGACATTACTGATTACAGTAAACATAGTGGCTTAAAAAGTCACAAATTTAATATTTTATAATTCTGTAGGTCAGAAGTTCATTCTCACTGTGCTAAAATCAATGTTTTGGCAGAGTTGTGTTTCTTTTGGAATGCTCTGAAGAAGAATCCATCCCAATGTTTTTTGTTTTGTTTTTTTGCAGTTTTTGGCTGGGGCTGGGTTTGAACCCATCTCTACCATATGGGGCCAGTGCCCTACTCCTTGAGCCACAGGTGCTGCGCCATCCCAATGGGGCAGCTTCGGGATGTCATCTGTATTCCTTGGCTCATGGTCTCTTATTCTATTTTCAAAGCCACCTATGGTATAACTCTGTAAGCTTTTCACTATCCCCACACCTATCTCTTTGACTTAATAGGGAAATGTTCCTTGCTTTTAAGCTTTTCTATGATTATACTGCACCCACCTAGACAATCCTAGAATAATCTTTTCATTTTAAGGTCCTTAACCTAAATCATGTCTACAAATTCTCTTATATCATGTAAAATAGTATATTTACAGGTTTGAGGGACCAGATTGTGAACATGGTTGGAAGTTTCTATGTATATATATATGTGTGTGTGTGTGTATGTTTATATATTATATGTATAACCTATAAAAGTTGTATATATATGTGTATATATAAAAATTATGATGAAATTTAAATAATCAACAGAGAATGAGGACAAGGATTGAAATGGAATACTAACCTTTTCCTGAAACTTTACCTACAATATCTTTATGAATTTACAACCAACTTAGCAAATTAGATGATATTATCCCAAACTAACAGATAAAGTAAAGTGTTCTCAGAGTTGTCTGGTAATTTACCCAAAGTCACAGAGTTAATAAGTGCCATCTCAGAATTTAAACCCCACCAGCATTCTTTTACCAAAAGCCCATCTAAAATTAAGAGTTACGGTTACGAGGAAGACGTACTGCTAACATAAAAAAAAAAATTTAGTCACAAATTTTAGTTAAAACAATTTACTTTCAAGCCTGATCACTGCAGAGAAGAGGTGGAGCACATGGGATGTAGACCCTGTGGCGGTTCTCCCTCCACAAGAACACCAAATTCAACAACAATCTATGCAAGCAAACACCTGCAGGAGAACCAACAATCCAATGAGCTCTCAAGCTACCTTATTTTAATGCCATATCAAGGAAAGAGGCACTGAAGAGGGCAGAAAGGGTAATATTGCATTTTCCTATGCCTCCCTTCCCCATCCAGGGGTACCATGCCAGTACACCTAGTAGAGAGATTCATGTAGAGAGAATTGGTGTGCCCAGAGAGGGAGAGTGAAATGACTGTGAGAGTTGGCATTGAAACCCAGAGCTACCCTGTCCCAGGAGAACACAGCACAGGGCAGAATTCTCCTAGGGCCCACAGAAGAAACATTTAAACCACCCTGGCTAGAGAGAAACATTTAGACCACTCCGCTTCAAAAACCAAGTTCTGGTGAGCGTCATCACCAGCTGACAATATGTAGCCCAGGGTGTGGATTAAATTAATAAGTAAATAAGACCACAAAGGCTGCAGTTCTTGGGCAATTGCTCTGTTCTGCTGGCTCTAAGGTAGTGGATTTGTAATGCATGTGACCTACTATGACATTAGCAATGGTGAACTTTGTTTTGCAACTTGGGCACCAGCTCAGTTAGAATAAAATATAAGCAGATTTTTCTAGGTTTTTTTCCTAGACAGCATCTCTAGACCCACCCTGGGACAGAAGGAAATATGCTGACCAGAGGGAAGAACACAGTTCCTGAAGGATTCACAAACAGTCCTTGGGCTTTGCATAAACATCAGAGGTATCCAGACAATAGTCATCTCAGACTGGCTGAGACTGAGGTTACTTCAGTTATGACCTGGTTTTCCCCCAACTCTAGCAACCCAGCACAGAGTAAGGGAAGGGATCAATAGTCTTCTCCTGGCAATCAAGAGAATTTTTCCATATATTACCCAAATCTACACAGGCAGTACCACCAGAAGCCTGCAAAAGTCATTACTTATTCATTTTCCCAGTAATGCCCCAATCCCAGTACTGATATGTCTGCAGTGACCACAAACTTAGAGCACAACACTCAATTTACTTTGAATACCCAGATAATCTTCTCAAGAAGAATAGGTTCAAATACTCCCAGACTATGAGGATTAAAATAAATACCTAACTCTTTAATGCCCAGGCATTAGTGAACAACCACAGGCATCAAGAACACCCACGAAGACAGGACCTTTCCAAATAAATTATTTAAGGTACCAGTGACCACTGCTGGAGTGATGAAGATAGGTGAACTTTTGGACGAAGAATTTAAAATAGCTGTCCTGAAAAAGTTCATTGAACTTTAAGATAACACAGAGAAGGAATACAGAAGCCCATCAGAAATTTAAGATAGAGATTGCAATAAAAAAATCAAGCTAAATTCTGGAACTTATGAATTCAACAGACAGACTGAGAAATGCATCTGAGTCTCTCAGAAGCAGAACTGATCAAGCTGAAGAAAGAATTAGGCTATTTGGAAATGAACAGTCAGGAGAGAAAAAAAAAAAGAGAGAATTAAGCACATCCACAAGATCTAGAAAATAGCCTTAAAGGGGAAAATCTAAGAGTTGTTGCCTTTAAAGAAAAGTATGAGAAAGATATTAGGATAGAAAGTTTATTCAAATAAATAATGACACAGAACTTCCCAAACCTAGAGAAAAGCATCAATACTTAGGTACAAAAAGGTCATAAAACACAAAGCAGACTTAATCCAAACAAACCTACATCAAGGCATTTAATACTCAAGTTCCTAAAGGTCATGAATTAAAAAAAAAAGTTCCTCAGGGAAGCAAGAAAAAAATAATATATAAAGGAGATCTGAAATACCTGGCAGCAGACTTCTCAGTAGAAAATTTAAGGATTAGTAGAGAGTGGCCTGACATATTTAATGTGGTAAAGCAAAAAACCCTTAACCTTAGAATATTATATCCTACAAAAATATCCTTCAACTATGAAGGAGAAATCAAAACTTTCCTGACAAACAAAAGCTGAGGGATTTCATCAACTCCATTTCTTCAAGATATGCTAACAGGAGTTCTTCAATCTGAAAGAAAAGGATGTTAACAGATAAGAAACTATTGGAATATAATTTATTGGTAAGAGTAAGTACATGATGATAGAATACTCTGTTGGCTGTAAACCACTTACAGCTTGAACAGGAAGCCTGAAAGACGAACTTGTCAAAAAAACTACAACAACTTGTTGAAAGAGAGCATAAAATGTTGACTCTGGTTATCCTCTTCCTTTAAGTCACCTATCATAACCATTTCATAGCTCTCTTCCTCAACATTTCTTACATGTTTTATGTTCTGTTGAGTTTTTTTTTTTGGCTAAAACATACACACACATACTCATCCTTTGGCCTTTTCCCACATTCTATCCCTGTGGAAAACTCTCACCTAAAATGTTCATACGGATGATTTCAGCACACCCTCTAGGAGTCCTCAACAGGGGGCCAGTTCACTGTCCATCTGACCATTGGAGGGTCGGACTGTGGGCCCAGGACCAGTTGGCTGCTAAGCAGGACAGGCAGCAATGGCAAAAACACCCAGTGGGCTGGATAAATGGCCACATGTGGCCCTCAGGCTGTAGTTAGAGAACACAGGCAAAAGCCTTCTCTGAATTTCCAAGTCTGAATTAATTACCCTCCTTTGGGTTTTCACAGCATCATAGCAAAACACTTATCATTCTATAATTTTTTATAGGTTTATATGTTGAATCTCTCTCTAAAATTAGATGTTACATTAGTAAGGTGACTGGATTTTAACATTGGTAAAGCGGGACACCATTGATGGGGGTGGAGGGGGGTGGGGAGGTGGGGGGGTAGGCCCTAACAACAATGCAAACTTTGATAAGCAGTTCTCCATAATCACTTGTCAACAATTATTTATTATTATTACAGTTCAACATTATATAATTAACAGAAATAATACAAAACTCATATCCTGGTGAAATAGCCACATGGCAGCCGAAAACCGTATATTCCCTTACTGTTCTCCCGCCTGTTCGTGCATTCTTTCCAAAAATTGGGACTTTTTTTAAAATGCCACGGGATGTGGGACAAATTGTTAAAAATCAAGACTGTCCCACCAAAAGCGGGACATCTGGTCACCCTATACGTCAGAGAATGGGACCATATCCTTAAACGTTTGCAATGTTTTATTACATGGTTGCCTTATTCTGAGACCACAGGACTTACATATGTATCTTAGAATTATTTCTACATATTCTAAAAGCACTCTAATGCTTATAAGATACAAACATTATTTAAAATCACCAAAGTTAAGACAAATAACACTGACAAAAAAAGAATTGATGAATTTTTAATAAAGTTATGCCATAAATTACGTTGAATTTTAGGGTGGGGGGGTCACAGTATATGGCACATCTCTTGCGAACAGAACACAATTATAAGAGGGGCTTTACCTAACAAATGCAATAAGTGTAACCCAATTCTTTGTGCCCTCAATAAATCCCAAACAAAACAAAACAAAAAAAGACAAAGAAAATCTAAATTTTATCATTTCTGCCACAGATTTTTTTATTTTAATTTTTGTGGCCATGCTGTCAGGCAACTACTTTGAAAGCATCGTACATCTGATCCTTCCTGTAAATAATTGTGAAGATACGTGCCCTTGTCTTCTAAAAAGATGAATATAAAAAAAAATAAAATAAAAAGATGAATAATTGAAAGTGGTTTTTGCAAATAAGTGAATTAAAAGTTGCGACAAAAATCATTCAAAATAAGAATGGTTAAAGACAAGCACATTCTGGAGCTAAAGCAAAAAGACGCTAAACTTCACCACAGTATATTTTTTATTAGACTGTCCTCTATTGAATGCAAGAGCGCAGAAGAGAAATTTACCAAGCCACTATTCTGCACTAAAATTATGTTTCTAAAACAGGCAACTAATTTAAGGGATTTTAACAAATCATTTAGTATCAAAACAAGTAGTTTTTCAACTGAATGCTTTATATTTTAATTGTTTGTTTTTGAATCGTTGAACACATGCTGATTGACCATGTTAACAATCAAATTAACAAAACAGCTGTAACTGTTGATTTTAGGCTTAATGCGCCTCTTTTTAGCCCATATAAATTCATACCTATTGGAGAAAGGAAAGTTTAGTTCTCAGATTTGCCAATGCCAAGTATGTATTCATACATGATCAAAATAATCAAATGCATTTATTTGACAAACCTGATGTCCTTACTGTCTGCTGCTAAAATTTCCATTACCGTGCAAGAAAAAGGTATTATCACACCTTTTGTCTGTCTAATTGTGGAAGCCAAGATGAATGGACAAATACAAAACAAAAATATAATATACAGAAAACATGGAGAGAGAGACTTTGCAATTCAAAAATAATCTTGTAGTTAGAGATCCCACCTTGTCTTCCTTCCCAGGAGAGCCTTTTCTAATTACCTAACAGTACTCCAGATTTTTGATTATGGAAGTCACCGTGTAAAATGAACTGAGAAGCAATGTGGCCTTGGGAAACAAACTATAAAACAATAAAAGCAAAACAAATTGGCCCAGGACTCACCCCACAAGATTATTATCTACCTCACAGGGCAGGAAGATGGCAGACTAGAAACATGTCCCTACGAGGCTGCTCCTGGCAAGGCAGGGGGAAAAACATCCCAATCATCTCTGACCTGGGGAACCTACATGGAGTTATCACACTGTGAACACATTGAGGCAGTGCTGGACAACACAAGCCCTAAGTCAGTCAGTCAGCAGCCCTCCCACACGGGACTGGAGTCTGAAAGGGGCTGTCCTGCAGATTTTGATATGAGGCTGGCCCACGCATAAGAACTGTGGTGAAGGGCTTAGATGAGTGGGTGGACTTGGTGTCCAGAGGTAGGGCTTGAATATCTGGTAGGGTAGATCTCCCACCAGATTGGCTATTACCTGGGCCATCATTGTGGAAAGATCCTGGCTGCTAGCTGGGCCACCATTGTGGGAAGGTCATTTGGGAAAAAGAGTCCCCAGGGTCCTAGTACACAGCTGACTCTGGCATATCTGATGAGCTTGGGCATCCACTCTTGGGGGTGAATAAAGCAGCTCCCAGACTGGAGCTCCTTACCAGGAGGCATTGTGAGACATACTTTCAAAAATTCTGGAGAGAGTTTTAAGACCCCAACACTTCAGAGACTCAATGCTGATGATAAGCAGGTGCTGACTGAGGGTAAGTCAGGGAGAAGAGAACTAACCTCCTCAACAACTAAAGAGTGATGTCAGGTGTGTGTTTCTGTCTCCTAACACCATAGTACCACCTGGTGTCCAGGAATTTTTCTTTCCTCTTTTTTTTTGCTAGGGTTGTTGTTTTTGTTTCTTTGGGTTTTTATTGTTATATTTGTTCATTTGTTTTGGTATGGTTGGTTATATTCTGAACCTTCTATTTTATTTTCTTAAGCCCCATTTATTCTCTCTTTCTTCTTTATTTCTATCCATTTTTCTCTCTCTTGGTTGAGATTTTTCTACTTTGCTCATCCTTCCCACATGAATTTCTCATACAACAGCTAAGGTATCCTTTTTTTTTTCTTACCTTATCTTATAAAATTGAATTTTTAATTTTCTTTATCTATTTTTTATTTTTACTTTTCTCTGAATGCTGGGGGTCATGGCATTGGTCTGGCTGGTAGGTTATGACAGTTGTCCAGCTCAGGGAGGTAACAAGTTTTCAGTGCAAGGTGTTCTTCTAGTTTTGACCTTTGGAAAGCAGTACTGGCAGGTCCTCACTGTAACATAATGCTAATTTTTTCTTTCTTTTCTTTTCACTTTTTTTTTCTCTTTCTCTTCCTATAATTGGTGGAAGTGGAGTCTTCCTATTGCCTAGACTGGTAAAGAGCTCCAGATTTTGAAGGACCTATCTAGCCCAGCACCCCAAAGTCCTAGAGTTACAGCTGTGGCTATAGAACCTGGCCAATCAGTACCATTTCTCCTGTTGCTCTCTTTCTATCCTCTGTCCTTCTTCTGTCCTTTTCTCTGGTTATATTCTTTCACCCCCCCCTTCTTGTTTGTTTTGTTGTTGTTCTTTCTCTTTCTTTATTTCATTTTCTCTTCTTTCTCACTACTTGCTCTTCACCCTTCTCTTCCTGTTGGCTTTCAATCAAGAGGCCACTTCAACACCTAAGCTACAAGACAAGACAATTCAAAGCCAAGGAGGCAGCAAGAAGAAAAAATAGGAGAAGTAATGAACAAGAATAAAACACACCTGATGAGGAACCAACAGAAATATTTCAGCACTATGGAAAACCAAAATAGAGCAAGCCCCCGCCCAGGGACAATGAGACACTTACAGCAAAGGACTCCACCTATAAAGAATAAAGAAAATGACAGAAAGGGAACTTAAAATACTGATGGTAAAGACAATAAAGGAAATCGGTGAGAAAGTAGAAAAACAGAACCAAAAAAATGAATGAAAGGTATGAAGAGTATAGAAAGGCTATGGAGGAACTTAAGGAAATGAAGGAATTGATCAGAAAACTTAAAGGTACAGTAGAAAGTATCAATAACAGGTTAGACCATGGAGAAGAAAGAATCTCAGAGTTTGAGGGTAAAGTTCGTAAGCTAACCCAGGTAGATAAAGAGGCAGAAAAGAAGAGAAAACACAACATTCACTCAGAGAATTATGAGACTTCATGAAGCATCCAAACATAGGAATTATGGGGGGATCACTGAAAGGGAAGAGAATGTCTCAAAGGAATGGAAGCCATGCTAGAAGATATCATAAATAAAAACATCCCAAGTTTCGTTAAAGATTCTGGAGCTGTCCTTCTAGAGAGCACAAAAAGAGTACCTACAAGACACATTGTAATGAACCTGTCCAAAGTCAAGACAAAAGAGAAAATTCTGCAAACAGCCAGGAATAAGCATCAGTTGACCTACAGGGGAAGATTCATGAGGGTGATAGACTTCTCAACTGAAACTTTAAAAGCCAGAAGAGAATAGTCACCTATCTTTAACCTTTTCAAACAAAACAAATTTTAGCCTAGAATCCTGTACCCTGCTAAACTAAGCTTCAAAATGGATGGAAAAAGCAAATCTTTTGCAGATCTGAAAACATTGAGGAAACTCACCACATTAAGACCAATTTCACCAGAAATATTTAGATCTATTCTTAACACTGACTATCACAATGGACCACCAACAAAGTAAACACTCAGAAACTAAAGGACAAAACAAACAAACAAATAAACAACCCCCCTCCCCCTAGTTTCCACTATGGAGCAAAGGATAAAATTAAGCAATGGACTCTCACAAAATAAGATGAATAGAACTCCACCACACTTATCCATTCTGTCAACAAATGTTAAGGGCTTGAGTTCCCCATTGAAGAGGTTCAGGCTGGCCGATTAGATTAAAAAGCATAGATTATCCATATACTGTCTCTAAGAGACACTCCTAACCCTGAAGGACAAGTCAAGACTCAGGGTGACGGGATAAAAAAGAGTATTTCAGGCAAAATAAAGAAGAAAGGCGGGGTTGCAGTCTTATTTTCAAATACAAGTAGATTTAAAGCAGCTAAAGTTAAGAAATATAAAGATGGTCACTTCATGCTGGTCAAGGCAACCATACAAAAGAGGAATTTCAATTTTAAATATTTATACAGCCAACTTAAGTTGAGTTCATGTTTTTTTCATTATGTAAAGGATGTGAATAGATGTTCTTAAGTTAATTCTTTCTCTTAAGTTTTGAGCATGGGAAGAGATTGTGATTCCACCTTTAAAATTCTAAAACGATTTTTAAGAAAAACATTTTATGAAGATTTAAAATTCCGTTTTCACACATGATATTTCATTTTATGTCAGTGAGTGTTAGCTAGTCAGTAGTTTAGTTGGGGTTCTCCAGAATCAGACCTTTAGATGAGGTTTTCTCTGTAACATAAAAAAATAAGGAAGAGAACCTAGAGGTGCCAGTCAAGAGAGGAGAGGAAGCCAAGTAAGAAGCAACGTCAGAATAAAAGGATAGAGGGTAGCTTTACTATTATCTGCAGGGAAATTTTAAGGTGTAAATTATGCTTCAGAATTCTGCTGACTTGAGATAAGAGATCTGAGCTTTCATATTTCTACTGCTTTCAGACATTGGCTAGAAGCTCCAAGGGGAATGTAATTTTTAAGGTAACTCTGTCTCTTCTCATTTGCAGACAAAATAGATTTCAGTAACCCAAAGACATTCCCTTGCTGGCTTTTGGTAGCAAAAGCACACAGAACCTGGCAAGGGGTGGGACAGATTCATAAAATCAATAGGGAAAAACGTGACCCACAGGGATATGAGCCCAGCAGTTGGGTGGTGCACCGCGCTCAGGTTTTGTGATCTCACATTCAAAGATGAGAAAATTGAGATTAAGAAAGGAAATACTATTTGTATGCAGCCACACACAGGTAAAACTGTCACACTAACATTATGCATGGCCCTGGCTGTAAACCTGTTATTCTTATTTTCCCCCATTGCACCCCAGTATATAATACTATTTTTTCATAATTAGCATATATACTCACAATAAAATATGACCTGATATTTTTTAGCCCTCTAACATTTCGGATTACTTTGATTATTTTATTTCTCTTTCTAGAGTTAGTTTTAAATCCTTTTAAGACAAAGGTCCTACACATTTGGATTTAGCAGATAATGTAAATCAACCAATCAGGCTAATTGAGAGAAATAATAAACAAAAATACCTTCCCTCTATAGAGGGGCTGCCTACTGAAAGGAGATAGGCATTTCTCAGCCCTGCATAATTGTTGCCACAGGGAAATGAAGATCTGGTGTTACCAACTCTTCTGTTTTCTCTTTTTACCAGCTTTAGCCAGAAATCAGATTATTTCCTGTATTGTCTGCTCATTTTTAAATACTGGCAACTGATTCAGTTTTTCCAAAACTGGAAGCCAATTTTGTGCAAGTTGTACACACGCACACATGCATATACCACATTCATTTCGCAGGTGAGCTACCATTTTGCTCTCAGGTATACACCAACAGGTTCAATGCCATTGGATTTTAAATGTGCCTTATGTAAAGTCATTCAAATTGAAATAATTTGAGACTGGGTTGCTAGCTCAAAAATACATGGTGAGAAGGATTGAGCTCATGATTTTGAGTTTGAGATCACTGAAATAAACTAATATTTCCATGAACTATAAATTATAGTCAATTCAGTTGCAAGGGATCAATTATTTATTTGTTTGTTTGTTTGTTTGTTTGTTTATTTATTTATTTATTTATTGCAGTTTTTGGCCAGGGCTGGGTTATGAACCCACCACCTCTGGCATATGGGGCCAGCACCCTATTCCTTTAAGCCAAAGGTGCCACCTAGATAGATTATTTTTAAAGCTAATTAGGTGTTTTTGATTTTTTTTTTTTTTTTTTTGGTTTTGAGTCTTGTACTGAAACACAAATGGAAATAAAGGGATATCTCAAAATTCTTTACCATTGTTCTAAATTCTGTTGAAATGAATTCACTTTGTGTGAAAGAGTGATAATCTCATGATATCCGATCTTCTTTAATACAATTTTTAATAATGCTACCTCTATTATCATGGAATAAAATGCATAATATGATGCTCAAATCTTAAGTAGAAAGAACAGAAAACTAATTTACAAATAACATGCATTTCTATGTTTAATGTCTATGCTATCACATTTAAATAATATGTTTGCACCTATAAATTGTCAGCCTATATATGTCAGCCACAAGTGAAAAACAATCAAGTTTTTACTATCAATAATCTAAATTTCAAAAATAAATTGTTCTCAATATAATATTTTCCAAGTTGAAAAATAACTTTTGGTGTAAGATTCCAAAAAAATATAAATAACAATAAAACATGTTTTCCCTTCATTTTGTCTAAAAATAGACAAAAAAACATCTGGGTTTATGTGTAAAAGGAGTTAATTTCAAAGCTCAGATACTTAATAAAATGTCTTCAATCTACAAGAATTACCATTGAGACATTTGGAAGTCATGCAGACCCTGAGAGAAATTCTTCATCTTGCTATCTCTTGCCTTGAAGGGGCCTGGCATCTCCTGCCTCTACCTGCCTACTATAATAAATACTGCAGTGTCCCAATTATTATGATAACCCAGCAAGTTCCAATTGCTCTCTAAGGGGCAATGCTTTCCTACTGAGAACCCATGTTCTAAGTTATCATGAAGACAGAAGCCACGTGGTTAAACTAACACAGAATGCTGAGGAATCGGATAAAGTAGATCTCACATCTTTCAAATGACAACGAGCATGATACCTTAGAGAAAGTGAAGTTTTAAAATAAAGAGCATCCAAGGCTAGCGAGCCCCAAGCAAAGGGCAATATAATAACTTGTCATCCATAAAGGGCTTTGTCAATCACCTGAGGCTGACACAGCAGCAAAGTAAAACAATCTTTATGACAGTGGCGACCATACATGTTTAAAATGCATGGTTCTCAGTAAAAATTAAATTAATTAATTTAATTTCAAAATTAAAAAATAAGTTTGGGCATAACATTTAAAAAATATAAATAACAATGAAGAATGACTTTATTAATGCAAAAGGTCAAGATGACTCCAGTCAATGCCTTTCTCCTATTCAACGTTTTCGTTCATGCCTCTGACACACACCGCTTTCTTTGATCTAGAGATTGCCAAATATGTTCTTTAGTGCTGGCTGTGATAATTTCATGGTAGTGGTGGATTTTAGAGAAAAGAATCTTTGATTTTAAGATTTTTGAAGAGATTAGCTAGTGATAATGAAATCGTTAATTTGTATGTGAGCACAGGACTAGAAATCAAATGGAGTTTAGATTTTTAAAACAATTTTCAGATCACAGGCCCCAACGCATTGTCTTTTAAGGAAAAAGTTAAATTAAGTGCAAGTTATTTTTCTATCAGAGAATTTTGAGCAAATAACAAACCATTTTGTTACCAGCATTTTCTCTCTGGTGGGTCCTTGGTCTGGAGAGTTAAGAATGAAAGCCCAGATCATGCAAATAAGGGACAGGAGGAAGTTTATTTATAAAAAAAAAAAAAAAGACACAGAAAGAAAGAAAACAAAGAAGAATAACAAAGCTTCCAGCAGCGGAGGGGGTGATTTCCAAAAAGGGAAAACCCACATGGGTCTTTTGTTGAGGGGTTCATGCACTGCCTGTGAGCAGGGGGTGGGCCTTGGGAATGGATGTCACACTTGGCCAGAAACCAGTAGACAGAAAACATCTTCCCAGGTTTTAGGGGATGAATGTATTAGCAAATGCATGTGGTCCTCATAGTTCCTCTCCCAGATAAAGCAGCAGGGTGTATGTTTTCCACTTTAGGGAGGGCAGCCCAGATGAGATACTGGTCAGCATGCTTTTCTCTGATCTCAGCTGGGTTCAGAGAGTGTGGCCTGGAAAAAGGCCATTTGCCCAGGTCTAGAAAATGGGAGTCCCTATCCAGCCCTGAAGGGTAGAACCCTGTATCAATATCTTTCTAAAACATAATATGATAGGATATGGAAAATTTGAAGCAGGACTCTGGTTTTAAAATCTTAGTAGAATTATTTCGATCCCAAGTCAACATAAGCATAGAAAACTTTAAAAAAGAAAAAACATGAAGTCTTACTAAATGTCATATCGAAAAACACAAATACACATGTGTTGCCAAATTATGTAGCTAATGATACAAAGTTTTCCTCTTTCAGGGCTGGACAAAGACCCCCATTTTCCAGGTCTAAGCAGATTTTTTTTCTCTGAACTGTGCTCTGTGAATACAAGCAAAACAGAAGGAAAGTAGTTGTTCTAGTATTTCATGGGTCTCTCTAGGCATAGACCTTCTGTTGCTTTTTCCCAGAACTGGAGGAATTGTAATCATTTGTTAATACACTCATTCAGTCACTAAACAACATTGAAGTCTTTCAAGTCCTGGTCAGGTATAAAACAGTATAAAACCAAATAGTATAAAACTCTTAGACAAAAAACTTGCATGGGGGATTCCCACTTGGGTCTTCTCTCTTCTGCCAAAGGCTCTGGTGCCTCTCCTTTCTTCTCTATTCCTTTCTATCTAATAAATTCTATCTTACCACTGATCTCTGTGCTCCATGGGTTCATTCTTTGAATCTCTGAGATCAAGGACCTGGTGCAGAAAGAAATTCCATCAACACTAGCAAAAATAAACATTGTTTAAACGAAATCACAAGAAAAGTATGACTAGTCAAGGGAGGAAAAAAATATCTAACCTGCTTGTACTAATCACAGTCAATAGCCCCCTGACATTCAAGAGATGATTTGGACCAAATGAACTGGGTAACCATTTGGAATGAGGTTGGGATCTCCAGGTTGTGAGTTTACTGAGGAAATACAGTGATTTGATGTCAGAGTGTAAATTTTGGTAAATGAGCAAATATATTAGTTTGCCATATAGATCCAGCGTAGGTGGTATTTTTTTTATTTAGTTTCTCATTCTTCCTCAAATTTAGCAAACAAAATATTTGTCTGATGGTGATACCAGAATTTGACCTTCAGTAGGTTCTTGGTCTTGGTGATTTGAAGAATAAATCCGTGGACCACAGATCACTGGTAAGACAGGATTTATTTACAAAAAAGAATACAGAAGTGCCAGAGGTCCTGGCAGGGAGAGAAAACCCACGTCAGGAGAGAAAACTCACTCTCACTCTCTGTCTCTCTCCCCGGGCTCTTTATCTGGGGGTATGTATAGGTGCATGGGTTCCTTGTATATGAAGCCAGGAAATGAATGGATACAGTCCTTTCCACTTGGGCAAGGTGAATGAATGTATTAATGAATGGACCCAGTCCATTCATGGAGTTGAGGCCTAGAAAACTTACATGAAATTGACCTAGGCATAGGAAATGGGGGTTCCATATTCAGTCATAAGTGCACAGGGAAGAAGACACCATCGTCCTGGTGTCTCCCCAGCAGTTGTCTGGCCCCGTTGGCTATTGGAGCCTCTGGTGAGGGTGGGAGCCTCCCTGACCGGAGGGAACACCCTCCCACACACCAGCAGCCCTCCCACTTGCTTACCCTCCAACCTACTGGTTCCTCTGCCAGCTGCCACTGCACCAACACCACCAAGGCCGAGGCGCCATCTGTCCTGTATCAATGCTTCTCAGAAATCAAATGAAGAAACTGCAAGGTTAAGACTCTAATCCTTACTCAGTGCCCAGCACAGGCAGCCTCAGGCAAGTCATATGAGAATTCTAATTACCAAAACAGAGTTAATTGTTTTTACCACCTTTGCTAAGAATATTTAATTTTTTTCATTAAACATTACATAAGCAACCCAGTTGTAACCTTGTTTCCTTTGAGGCACAGAGTATTATTTTCATTAAAAATCTTATTTACCAGGGGTTGCCTTGACTAAGATTTATATAAGATGTTAAAGAGCTAACTCTTAGGCATATAAAATTCTTCTTTCTTTTCTAGTATGCTTTCCCTAAATGTGCAAAGGTAGAGATTTTCTTAATTATTGAACAAACTTGGACATCTAATGTGACAGGTCGTTTGCTAACTACTGGGAAAACAAGTTCAAGTCCTTGAAAGAACTTTCAAGTCATTAGGCAAATAGTGTATAGAATAGATAAGCCTGAAAATGTATAAATTGAGGTAGTATAGACCAAATGTCACAGGAAATACATACGCAAATGTAGAAAAATAGACTCCAAGGATATTATGGACTGAGATCTTGAAGAATGAAGAGTATCTCACGGGACAGAGATATTGGTAAAGGTAGAGGGATGGAGGGAGGTTACTAAACGGTACAAGTTATTTCTGGCAGAGGGAATAGCCTTAGGAAAGGGAATATTCTAAGTAATTACCAGGAATTTACATAGTTACTTGAAGATGTAGTATGCAAAGAGGGTTAGTACGGAATAAAACCAAAAAAGTGAAGTGTGAAGAAGTCATTTGGTGGCGAATGAAACCTCTGGATTTTGTGTGTTGGAAACATTACTCTAAAAAGTTGGAGGGGCTTGTTAAAGAAACACACAAGGGTAATGGGAAAGAAGATTGGCATTTTAGTAATATGGGGAAAAATGCAAAGGATTTATTGGCATCTGCCTCTCCTAGTCCCTTTATGGAGGTAACATCGGGGAAATAGGAAAGAACACAAAGGTGTGATTTAAATTTCAGACACTGACTTTGAACTTGAAAGTTCACAAATCCTAAAAGCTGGATGCCCTCCTCAACATACAAAACAGAAAAGTTCCTCCTGCAATGCTACCTCTTTCCAAAATCTCTAGAAATCTTCTTGGCCTCCTTCAGCAGCAGAAAGCTTCCATGGACGTGCTTCCTGTAGAAGATGTATGATTTTTTGCATTTGTTTATCCAATTTTCCATGAGCTTAATCTGAATAGCTATCTAATTTATTCTCTGAGGAGAGAGTAAAACAGCTTGTCTCTTTTCAGAAAATATGTGGACTGAATTATTTATTTCTAACTTCTTAAGAAGCTTATAAAATGCAGGATGAAAGGTCAGGATTAATTAAGAAAAATGGTGTGAATTTCAACAGAAGAAATGTAAGTTAATTGGCAAAAAAACTGCTGTAGCTATTACCCTATTGATATTCAGTAAAACTTGACTGGACTGAAAAAAAAAAAAAAAGCCTTACTTTTAATGAGTTGTATGTTGTGATAATGTTGATTTTCGTGTTGAAGTGTATACACTTTTTGAATAATATTTTTCCTCGGGAATGGCTCTCACTGACAGCTGTTTCCCTTCCTTGTCAGAGGCAATGGAAAGCGACTCAAGGTGCTGACAGAACCATTAAGACAGAAGACCTGGCTTGTAAAGAGAAAAGCAAGATCAGGGAAGTTGAAGCCATACCTCATAAATCCCCGTGCTCTCTAAATAATGCAACTTTAATGGGTGTACCTTTTATGCTAATGAGCATTCAGGGCGGCTTCCCAGATGTTTAGAAGTAAGCATCGGTGCTGAGGGACGCTCATTGGGTTAATGCACATGATAAAGACTGACTGTTAATCTGGGAATCAGAAAATACAGGCTCTGCCTCTTAATTAGAGGTCTATATTCTCTTCTCCATCTACGCTCGTCCAGAGGGCATTTTGACTTGGATGTATTACATTACAGCTTCAAACAACATAGCCCAAGTGAACCTCGTAATCTTCCATGCTAAGATGAATTGGCCTCTCTGGTTTTCCAACCATTCATTTTATTTTAATAAATATTGGCCAAGGTATTGTCTGAGAATTGGAGCAATAAAGACAAATATGCAAGGGAACTGTGTCCTCAGGGAGCTTGCCACCAAATGGAAAGAGGCAGGGCACATAAATAAATGCTATTCAGGACATTTTAACATGCTCTATGATGTGATGGAAATGGTTCAGTAGGGTTTGACTCTCACAGTAACTCTATCCCCTATATCCAGTTTCACCTACGTTTGGTAATTCTCCCTATAAGTATTAATTTCTCTTTACTGAAATAAATACAAGCTCTAAAATTCAGGAACAGTGCTTGAACACAGTAGGTATTCCATAAATAATGAATAAACTTGCTGACTGCCTGGAATGCTGATTAGAACACTGTAGGTACTGAAGAAATATGTGTTAAGTGAATAAAAATACCCACACCCCCTTCCAGTCAGTTATGATGAAAGTAAGCTATCATTATCTTCTGCTTAGACTGTTGAAGCAGTTATTCCCACATCCGAGAACAAAATCACCAAATGCACTGCCCCTAAACGGCTGGCATGTAACACAAGGGATGACAAACTGTTTCTATAAAGAGCCATATAGTAATTATTTTGAATGTTGTGCCCCATGTGGTCTCTTTTGCTCCTCGCCCACTCAACATTGCAATGTGAAAGTAGTGATACCCTACATCGAGAGGGATAAATAGCAGAGATTGTACTCTAATAAAACTATTTACTAAAACAGGCAGTGTGTCTCAATGGGATATAGTTTGCTGACTCCTAATAGCTATTCTGAAGTTCACAAAACACTTTTACAAGTTTTATTTTACCAGTTTCCTGTGACAATGTTATAATGCTTTGTCCACTTGTTCAACAAATAGTAGGTGAGGTTCTTATATGTGTAAGGAATTATGTACTAGAGACAGGAAAGTAATGAGTGAAATCCCTGTTTTACTAGAACTCGTGGGCAAATCTAACCAGTTTCCTAGCCTATAGACATACTTAGAGGTAAGTACTTTATTAATGATACACAGAGAATGCCAAGAGAACAGGGAGTAAACGTTACTTCTCTTTTCCTTATTTTGTGATACGTAATATTTAGGTTTTTCCATAAACTCATCATTGAATTTATACAAAATCCCCATAAAAAGTACATCAAACATAAAATTCTACTTCTCCCAAGATGCTGACTTACAATCTCAGTTACATTCTGGCACTTGGATAACTCTTTCAGACTGGTAGTGTGTGGAAGTAGCCTGCTTCCACTTTCTCTACATCCACACCCATAGGATAAAACACACCCAGAACTTGTTCTTTGGCAGGGAACATACACCTTTCTTCTGAACAATCCAAGTGTAGCATCAGGAATATGAACTTGAGAATCAGAGAGATGAGAATTCAAATTCAGTCACCTGGCCAGGTGTGGAGAGTCATGGCTGTAATTGCAACACTCTCAGAGGCCAAGGTGGAGGTGACAGAGTCACTTGATCTCCGAAGTTTAAGAACAGCCTGAGCAAATTTTTCAACCAAAAATAGAAAAATACGTCTCTACAAAAAAAAAAAAAATGAAAGAAAGAAAGGACGGAAGGAAGGAAGGAAGGAAGGAAGGAAGGAAGGAAGGAAGGACGGAAGGAAGGAAGGGAGGAAGAAGGGAAAGAAAGAAAGAAAGTGGCACCTGTGACTCAGTGGGTAAGGCATCGACCACATATACTGAGGGTGGGGGGTTCAAACCCAGCCCCAGCCAAACTACAACAAAAAAACAGCTGAGTGTTGTGGTGGGAGCCTGTAGTCCCAGCTACTCAGGAGGCTGAGGCAAAGGAATCACCAAAGCCCAAGAACTGGAGGTTGCTGTGAGCTGTGATGTCAGCATTCTACTGAGGGCAACAAAGTGAGACTCTGAGAAAGAAAGATAGATAGGAAGGAAGGAAGGAAGGAAGGAAGGAAGGAAGGAAGGAAGGAAGGAAGGAAGGAAGGAAAAGAAAAGAAAGGAAGGAAGGAAGGAAGGAAGGAAGGAAGGAAGGAAGGAAGGAAAGAAAGAAAAGAAAAGAAAAGAAAAGAAAAGAAAAGAAAAGAAAAGAAAAGAAAAGAAAAGAAAAGAAAGACGAAGAAGGAGAGAAAGAAAGAAAAGGAAAAGAAGAAAAGAAAAGAGAAAAGGAAATGGAAGGGAAGGAAAGGGAAAAGAAGACAGTTAATCCGGCTTTGTGATGGGTGCCTGTCCTCCCAGCTACCTAGGAGTCTGAGGTAGGAGGATGGCTTGAGCCTTGGAGTCTGAGGTTGCTAAGACCTAGGCTGACAGCATGGCACTCTAGCTGGGGGCAAAAAAAAAAAAAATCAGTCTCCTATCAACTACAAACATAATGATGCCTGAGGAACATCACTTATCCTTAGATTCTTCACCCATTGAATAAGCATGATAATATTTAATATAGAGAAATTTGTGGAAATTTAATGAAATACAATTATCAAATGCCTGCCATTTTGTGGGTGCTAGCTTTCCTCGCTGCTACCTACTGCATAAGCAAATGAGACCTTCCTTCCGATCTCTCTCCAGACCCTGCTCCTGAATGCTTCTGCCTTCTGCCAACTAGTGAGCCAGGGCCTGAGCAGCTCCTGAGTGCTGCTTATTTTCCAGGCATTGTGCTAAATGGCCTATCCCTTACCTCAGTCAATCATCACAGTAATGGCATAAAAAGTCACTATTAATCCTAGCATTCTTTCAGCTCTATAGATAAAGAATTTGAAATTTAAACAGATTAAACAATTTGATTCCAGCAAGTAGTGGATGCTCTAGGCAGCCACCTTGTTTCAAGGTCACAGCCCAAACAACCTGTGAGTTCATCTACCATTCTATCATAAAAAGCCTTTACACAACTAACTCGGAATAGTAAACTCATCATTATCAATTTCTAGCTATCTATCTGTATTTTATCTACAAAATGTAATATGTCTACTTTATATATCTATATATAAAGATAAATTTTATCTATCTATTGTAGCTATATTTGCATACCTATCATTTATACACTATATTTTTATAAAAGAGTTTCTGGAAAACTTGATGTTCATTTTTTTTTTAATTTGTGGGATTGTCTGGTGAAAATTGTGAATTTTTAAATTACGAATTCAATTTCCTTAATAGTTATAGGGACGTTCTAATTATCATTACATAGTGGATGTGTCATGATAGTTCATTTTTGCGTTTCTTTTGCTCTTCTTTTTTTAAGTTCTTGAGGTAAGTACTTCGTTGATTTGAGATGCTTCCTGTCTTCAAATATGTATTAATTGATATAAATTTCCCTCTCAGCACTGCTTTAGCCATGTCTCACCAATTCTGATATATTTCACTATTGTTTTCGTTGAGTTCTATGTTTTCATTCAGTTCCTCTTTCTTGAGCCTTCCTTCTTGCCCTATGGATGATTTAAGTGCATGTTGTTTAGTTGGCAAGTGTTGTGAGATTTTCTTGTTATCTTCCTGTTATTAATCTCTAGTTACATCCTATAGTGAACAGAGAGCACAGTCTGTATGATTTCAATTTTAGAAGTGCATTACAGTATATATTAGTCCAGGGAAGATATCTTGGTATAAATTCCTTGGACTCTAGAGAAAGATGTCAAATCTGATGTTTTGAGCAGGTTGTTCTAGAAATGTCTATTAGATCCTGTTGATGGATAGTGTTGTTCAGGTTTGTATTCTTACTGATTTTCTTTCTAGGTGTTCCATCCACTTTGAGAGAGGAATATTGAAGTCTTCAACTATAATTGTGGATTGTCCTTTTATCCTTTCAGTTCTATCAGTTTTGCTTCATATATTTATTGACTATGTTGGTTGGCGTATCTACAGTTAGGGTTTTATGTCATCTTGGTGGATTGGCTCATTTATCATTATAAATTTTTCTATCTTTTTTTGGTTAACTTTCAAGCATCTTATATCATTTTATCTTAAGTGAGTTTCTTTTACATAGGAGAATTGGGTCATGCTTTTTGAATTCAATTTGCTTGTTGTTAGACATTTATTTTGAGGTCTTTGGATTTTGGATATAAGTAATTTTTTCTGAAATCTTTATTATCATTATTATTATTACTTTGCAGTTTTTGGCCAGGGCTGGGTTTGAACCTGCCACCTCCAGCATATGGGGCCAGCACCCTACTCCTTTGAGCCACAGGTGCCTCCCCTGAAATCTTTACATTTTTATATTATGTTAGTAGAGTCTAGGTCCTAATTACATCATCAGTTTTAGCTGACTCTCCATGACACTATTCAGGCAGGGAAATATTCTGTGTCTCCCCTAGGCTTCCGCTGACAATATCCCAGTGGAGAAGATGAGGGGCATCTTCCAAGGGGAGGTAGAAGTCCTGGTTCCCATACAAGTTCTTCACTGATACTGTCTGAGTCCATGTGGGTTTGTTACTATTTCACAGGGGCAAAAGTTCCTGCTCTAGGCTTCACTTTCTCTGATACCTTCCCAACAGTATTATTGGGCTGCCTCATCATAGTCTTACAAAGGTAAGACTACAGCCCTTGGCCTTTTGCTGATGGGGGTGAAGGTAGGGACACACCCACATCAGACTATGTTGGTTGGGTAGACCAGTCCTTGTCTGAAGGCTTACTATTTTGATAAGTTACTGTCTTCCTGATCCTTAGGCTGGAGAAAGAAGGGTTTTATTGGGGCTTTTTGTCTATGTGCCTGTTGGCATTTGCAGATAGCCATTATCATTAGCTCCAATTCTTGGATAATGTGAAGCAACATGAAAATCCAGGGAACTTATCACTGTGCTGCTTCTTGGGTTCCAAACTCCCTCACCCCTCTGCCTCTTGCTCATCACCTTTTAGAGACTTGTACTTTGTTTTATAGATTATATCTGGGGGTTTACTTGTACATAGTAGATGGAACACGAGAAAGCATATCTACTCTACCTTCATGGAAGAGGACATTATAAGAAGCTTTAAAAATGTGTATCCTTGCGTCCCATCCCTAGAGATCCCATTTACTTATTCAGGGCCATGACTCAGAGACCTATGCTTTCAAATAGCCTTGGATATTTCTTACCTGCAGCCATGGTTGAGAAACACTCAGATCTGATATTTTAACCTCTGTCTAAAGTGAGAACATGAAATTCACTTGTAGCTAATTGTTTCATATAGGATCTCAGTCCTGGTACTTCAACCTTATCTCCCTCCCCAAGAGAAGTTAGAAAATTATATTCATAAAATTCATTGAATTTTCTCAATTTTTATGTTTGCAATATTTTTTTTCTAAACCCTTGCTTGAGACAATTTGCATCTTCATCAAAATCAGCCTGAGGATTGGTTGAGGCTTACTATCATCATTTTGCAGCTTCAGAGCTCACTAGCTTCATGCATTCTCATAGGCTGACAGCCTATTATTTCTCTCATGTTCCCATTTCTACTGTCCAGCCTTAAAAACTTGAACCCGGCCAACATCATGCTTCTCGACTGGCAACCACACCTAGGTTATCTGCCTTTTTATCAGCCAGTATACTGGCTCAAGATAGTTACTTGTAAAATATAACTTTTTATACAAAAAAAAAAAAGAAAATGTCAATAGCTGCCATTTGTTTATTATATAAAGTCCAATTTCATATTCATTGACACTAAAAATTATCATTATTTAACACAATCTAACTCCTCTCAGTTCTACCTTAACCCCCAAACAGTAGTCTAATCATGATAACATTGGGCTGTTTGACATATCTTACATTTTTCTACTTCTTCATCATTTGTCTGGAGTGTTTCTTTTTTAGCTTGTCCTTACAGGAATTCTACTTTGAAGCACAGTTTAAGTAATATCTCCTTATGGATGAATTCTTTCATGGGCCCTAAAAGAAGAGTTACATCCCTGCTTGGGAATATGAAAAGGACATGATAAAAAAATTACTTGAATGGTAGTTATAATATACTATCCTATAATTAGTTCATGCTTTTTGATCACTATTATCCTTTGCATTCTTAAGGAAGAATCACACTTTGTAATGCTAGCTGTATAATGCACATAATAGCTACTTTAGCTGTTATTTAAATATACACAAATATACATATTTATGTACAGTAAGTATGCTCCTTAAGGATCGACTGAGTTTTAGACTTAATCTGCAACTAACATACACATATATATGCACTAAGTTTATACTTGTGTGTAAATATATATATATATACCCATACACACACACGTCTTCAGTAGAAAACTAAACCCACTTGACAAATACAAATTACAAGTCTTGTAACTCTTTCAGGTGGATCTTACTTTCTAAAGTCATATTCTTATCAAGAAAAGTTGCATTGTTCCACTGGAAAGGACAAATTTATAAGTTCATATCATGGAAGAATTTATTTTTCAGCTGTATGTATGCTACTTTGCTTGAGGGTTTCAAAACGTAAAACATTTTATTTTCCTCATGGGCTAAAACTCTCATGAGGATGGTAAGCAACCTATCTCTTTTATTGATTTTATGATAAGCAGTCCAATTTACTATGCTTTCTACAAATATCTCGTGCTCTCCCTTGAGGCACTGCACTTTCCAATTGTTAAGACTGGGGACCTTATTTGACATATTTCAGAGGCCCATGGGAGTTCTTAAACCATGCCATTATAATAAATAGTTAAAATAACTAACCTACTTACACCAGAGAACAAAAAACTAGAAAAGTTGAGGTGATTTTATATAAAAGCCAAGAGCACAAACTGTTATAATCTACATGTAATAAACTAGAAGATTTCCATAGCCAGTAGTTTAATGCTAAACATGCATATTTTTTCAGAGTTATCACTGATTTTAGAGATGGTAACTTAACCTGAACATAATAACATTTTCTTATTATAATAAAATTGTTCACAGTAAGTTTCTCATATTTCATATTTATTTTTTGTTTTCTCAATTTCATATTTATTTTTTGTATGAAAGAGACCCAATAATAGAGTCCTATATCACCTAATCAGTGTTATTTGGCCTCTGTTCTTTTTTTTTTTATCAGGAAAAAGAGATTTTTCTTTTTTCTAAAAATTGCACCAATATAAAGCAAAGCTCCAGTTGATTCGAGCGTGTTGTGTAGGAGTTAGCAGTACTGCCCTCACTAAGCGTTCATTGGACAGTAGAGCAACTCCAAGAAAAAGGTGGTTATTTGGCCTCTGTTCTTAAATAAAACAACTTCCCTGGACATTTACTCAGATCAGTTGCTTCAGTGTCCCTTAATTGGTTAATTGACTCATTCATTGTCTTAAGAAAATTTTTAGAGATTATTTTTACAAAGTAGGTATTGTAAGGATAACACAAAAATACTTACCTCTGAAGCCTTACAGACTATAATAAGAGCTAAGACAAAAAAAATTAGAGAAAAGTGTAAAGAAAGATTTTAGAATTCTATCGGCAATTAAAATCTTACCTTTGCTCTCATACCATATGCATAAAAATTACAGGAAAACATAAAAAAGAAACAAATGCATTGATAATCATATGTGAAAACATAAAAGGATGGGTGACTATGTGAAAAATCCCAGAAAGATATTTAAAGATTTAGGAAACTACAAATAGAAGGGACAATTGTACAGAGAATTACAAGTCAGCAGGGTGGCTGGATATAAGATCAATATAGAAAATAGTTTTACTAGATAGCAGCAATAATTAAGCTTTTAAAAGGTAATAAAGTAATAGTAAGTATCACTTTTCAAAACCATCACCCATCAAAACATCTAAAAAAGATAAAGTAGGAAGAAACACAACAAGAGGTGGATAAGAAATATATGGAAAAAATTCTAATACTCTATTAAAGGGCAAACAAGGAGATTTGCATAAATAGAGAAATTTGCAATGTTTGTACATGGGGAAATTTGCTATTATAAATATATTCTTCCACGAAAGTAATCAGTAAATAAATTGCCATCTCCATTCAAGCCCCGGTAGAATGTGATGAACTAGTTAAAAATTAAATGTTAAACAATAAGCATGCAAAAAATAGTCAAAACCCTTTTGTACTAAAGAACAAATAGGAGAGACTTCTCTACCTTCAGTTGTCAAGACATGTTTATTAGATGCAGTAGCTTCAACAGTAATGATACTGATTCAGAAGCAGACATATATATCAGTGGTACAAAAGAAAGGGCCCAGAAGATGTATGAATATATGGAAATTCAGCATTTGATATGCATAACACTTATAGTCAGCAGAGAAAGGAAAAATATTTCAATAATATGGGGATAAATGACTACATAAGATAACAAAATCAAGTTAGACTCATCTCTCTAGGACGTCAGTCTAGGCAATTATTTCTTTTTTTTTTTTTTGAGACAGAGCCTCAAGCTGTCACCTTGGGTAGAGTGCTATGGCATCATAGCTCACAGCAACCTCCAACTCCTGGGCTCAAGTGAGTCTCCTGCCTCCACCTCCCAAGTAGCTGGGACCACAGGTGCCCGCTACAATGCCCGGCTATTTTTTGATTGCATCCATCATTGTTGTTTGGCGGGCCTGGGCTGGATTCGAACCTTCCAGCTCAGGTATATGTGGCTGGCACCTTAGCCACTTTAGCCACAGGCACCGAGCCAGCAATTATTTCTTGAGCAATACTTTCTTCATCTCAGCCTTTCCTACTATCATTTTAAGACTGAACAGCAGTCACCTTTTCTCAACTTCAAACCCGCCTTTCTCTGTTTGGGTATAACTGTAAAACATTTTTCCCCTGCCACTTGATCACATATTTTGCTTTGTTAGAAAGAGGCACTAGAAGGGAAGGGGGTGGTTTGATAGAGAGAGGGTTAGTGGTCGGACCACATCTATGGAACATATTGCAAAGGTACAAGTCAAATCTATCAAGTATTGGGCACAGATATCTTAGTAATGTGATTAAGTAAATGAGGTGAAAGCTATGTTAATTAGTAGGATGTAAGCACTCCAATTTGTACAAATAATCAACACATTGAATCCCACAAATGCATAAATGTATTCGTGATCTATGTATACATGACTTAATTAAAAAAAAAGAAAAGAAAAGAAAGAGGCACCAGAGGGAAACTCTAAAGCTGTAAGAAGCAAAAGGAACCACTCCTTCCTCTTTCCCCTCTATTCTGGAATCACCACTTTAACCCTTCTTCTTCATTGTGGTAGCAATGGTTCTTTGCAAAACCAACATTTGAATCCAGATTAAATTTTTTCTGAATCTTAGAGAACTAAGTCTCATTAGTACCTCATATAAGCAAATAAAACTCCAAATAAAAAAAATTAAAATGAAGGACTTTTTTCCTGAAAGTTTGGGTGTTTCCTGAAAATTCCCAGGTGAACTAGCTTCAGCTGGGACCCACCTCCTCAGAGGTCTGGATCCCACTTACATGGGGCCTTCCTCCCATTTAAGGGCTCAAGCATCAGCTCTGCAAAACCTTCTCCTACGTTGTCTGAGTTTCACTCTGTTGAACCCCTCCTCCTCCAAGCAGAAGGTTTTACCACTTCCAATCATTTTCTTTTGATTCTGCAGCCCTGGGAGTAGTGGCTGCTCCCTGATGATGCTGCACAGTGCTACCTTGGCATTCTCTTTGTATCTTCTTTACCCAGTTAATAATTTTATACTTGCTCTAATCATTAATACGGTTTCTGTCCCCTGATAGAACTCTGATTAATACAAAAATATTCGGGATCCAGTTTTTTTTCTTCCGAGTCTTCTATAAAATCCTTCCTTTCTAAACAGGGCCAAGAAAACATCTACATTATTCATCAGCAATTCATTTATTCACCATTCACTGAGCGCCTATAATGTGTCAGGAACTGTGCTAAATGCTAGCGACACAAAGAGAAATGAGACCTCAAAGCGCTCACAGTACCCAGGGAAAATAGAAAAAAAAAACCGTATAATTGCAATCACAGGATTGCAAGTGTCATTACCAAAAATACAAAGATAGCACAAATGATGGAGTGGTAAATATTCAGGTGGCTGAGAAGCAGTTCTATCTGAGTATGAAGACTATGCAGATGTTTAACAGGCAGCTGGAAGGCATGGGGGGATTCAAGGAAACGGAATTGTCTGCAACTCTCTGGTCTCAGCACATGATATTGTTTCCCTGAAAAATAAATTGTGAAGATGGCAGAGAAAGAAGAAACAGGAAGAGGTGCACCGGACCATAGACGTCCTTGTTAGCATGTCAAAGAGTTTTAACTTTGTATTTTAGACTAAACCCATCTAAAATATATATATATTCTTTCCTGTCATTTAAACATTGACAGACTTCACATGAATTTCTGGCTTCTCTTGAAATAATCCGACCATCTGGTTACACTGGGCCTACTTTCGATACTTTGAGAATGGCTGGAACTGAGTCATTACTGTCTTCTGTAGATAAAATCCATGCTTCTGAGGTGGCCAGACTTTGCTTGACTTTAAACTATTTACCTGGCTGACCTCTGTATGCATTTTCTACCCCATTTTAGTAAATGAGAAATATTTAACCAAAGGAATTCTGTAATTAAATATATAGTTTAGAAAAATCACTGGAGGTGATACAGTACGGGCAGGGGTGTCCAATGTTTTTGTTTTTTTTTTTTCCTTTTCTGCCACATATTGGAAGAGAAAGAGTTGCCTTCTGCCATGTATTAAATACACAAACATCAACAAAAGCTGATGAGAAAAAAATGTTTTGGGAGTACTTTTTGCAAAATCCAGCACTCCAAATAAGCAAAACAGTCCTCACATAACTCAAATGTGGCTTGTAGGCTGCACATTGAACTCCCCTGTAAAAGGGTCTAGAAACGGAATGAGTCAAAAGGCTGGACGAGGATGTTATACAGGCAATGATGCCTAATCCTTTTAAGGAGACAATACATGGGATAAAAACAAGTGGACTAGATTTGAAAAATATAGAAAAGTGAATGAATTGACAAGATTTGGGAAAGTGCCAGGCAAAAGAATTGAGAGAGAGTTGAGGAATAATGCAGCTACTATTTCCAGAGTTTTGTTGGTGACCAGAACAAAGTGTCAAAAATATATCAGGAATAATAGAGGAAAGGAACCTTTGGGCAAGTTTCAATTTGAGAGTGTTCAAGTGGAAGTATCTATGGAATTTCTACGAGGAAGGTCCTATGGGCAGTGGAATCTAGGCAGGTGATTTGGTCTGAGGACATGGATTTCTGAGTCATCAACTTATGGTCGGTCTTATAAACTATTACCTAGGAAGCATACTGTCTATAATTAAGGATACTTACCTCCTCTCAAAATAAGTGGAAACAGTTGAGACAGGATACTGCATGGCAGAGATGTTATGTGGAGGGCAGGGGGAAGTAAAAAATAGAAGGGGCAGACAGAAAAAGAGGTCCAATAGAGAAGAGAAGATTATGTCCAAACAAATTGGAGCCTACTGCTGGTGTAGTTTATCTGATGTGGAATTATTGTATTTTGCCCACATATAATTCACAACCATGTTTGGGCCCAAACTTTCAGTAAAAAAAAAAAATCCTTTATTTTAATTTTTTTTTTTTTTTTTTTTTTTTTTTGAGACAGAGACTCAAGCTATCCCCCTGGGTAGAGTGCCATGGCATCACAGCTCATAGCAACTTCCAACTCCTGGGCTCAAGC
>CAUYQV010150821.1:0-16488 GCA_963574575.1 Galagoides demidoff | reverse complement strand
ACAATGACTAAGCAAATGACATGAAATCTATGTTAACCAGCTTGATGAAAGTATTTCAAATTGTATATGAAAACAGTACAATGTACCCCATGTTTGCATTAATGTATACAGCTATCAATTAATAAAAAAAAAAAGAAATATCAGAAAAGTCAGTATTTCTCTCTGCTAAGCATGTAGGGTAAGAAATCCACCCTAGAGTTAATTTGAATACATAATGCTTTGGAGCCCTCTTGACTGATGTGCGGCTTTTAAAGCTAAGTTTTGGGGTTGTGTAGGGAGGAAGATGTACCTTTTAAAACCAATTTTATAAATAATGGACTAATTCTGAGATTCTATTTCTTAAAATATTCTGATGCTCATCATAATACTTCTGTAAGCACAGGCTTCTCTGATAAACTAGATTTCCTTGAGGGAGATCAGAAACCCATTTAACAGGACAAGAAGGCAGGAGCTAAGGTACAGCAGGTAAAGGAGGGGTAAGACTTCTCTGCTTGTTTGGTTTGGTTTTGATGTGTAAAAGGACAATAGCTGCTGAGGGTGGTGGGCAACTCCACACAGAGTAGCATCAGCATGGGGGATGCTATCCAAATCATAGTTTGGTCTGCATGCAATTTTCCCTACTCCACCCAGAGTAGCCCCACCACCTGCTGCCTGTGGCCATGACTTCAATACTGTAGGATGAGTCTTTTAGTCATGGCAGCCCTTGAATATTGAAATAGGTCCTTTTAGTTATTTGGCACGCTGAAAGTGACTATGCAGTAAGTGCTGATTCACCATCACATGGTGTAGAAGTTAATAGACTTTGGTTGTGGTCTCAACTCCACTACTCAGTAGGGTGGTAGCCATGAGCAAGTCCCTGTGCCTGTCTAAGTGCTAACTGCTACAGCTCCTAAAATGAGGAAATAGTACATACCTCATAGTACAATGCATATGGAAGGGATAATGTTGGTTGTTATCATCTTTCTAGTCCATTTTTCTGCATGTGTGGCCACTAGGCCTAGGGTACATGATAATATCCATATAATGTAGTAAGTGAAGTTACTATAATTACTATAACTTACAGGTACACTTAGGGAGTGGTATGCCGGCACATTTTAAAAGCAGCTAACATAGTCAAGGATGGCTTCTTGGAGGAGGGTCCCTCTGAGCTGAATCTGAAGGATGAGTAAGAACTGATCAGGAGATCATGAGAAAAGCCAGTTCCAGCAAGAAGCAAGCAGTTGAATAGCAGAGGTACAGAGATGTGAAGAAAAGGTTTGTGTACTGCTGGTGTACTTAATACAAAACAATAACACGAACTCAGTGAATATACATTGAAATGAGAGCACCTTGGGAGGATAACACCAACAAGCACTCCCACATGGAGAGACAAGGGTGTGACCCCTCAGAAGAATCCTCAAAGGACTTCATTGAAATCTCAGGCAAAAGAAAATACAGCACAGTGGAAAGCTTCAAGGGGAGAACAAAGGTTAAAAAACAAGGAATTTATCTTTAACCATATGATTTAACTCTTACCATATTCTTTTTACTACTCTTCTGTCATGTCTTTTTCTTATCACTGCTAAATATGACATAGGGCAGAGACAATATGCTGTGTCTAGTGAGTATTGCTTTTAGTGCTCAGAGCCAGCAGTGATGTTTGGCTTTTTCACAGATCACTGTCCCTAGTGCCTAGTACTTTTAACTGTATGCTCTATCTTACATTTCACTTTTTTGTTTTTTTTAGAAAAGATCAAATCCATCAAAGGGAAACATAAGAGAAGAGTTTTAATCAAAATTTTTTTTGAAATAACCAAAGTTATTGTCCATGTTACAAAATACTTGGGACGTTGAATAGCTTCTATCCCAAGGGAATTTATTTGATACCTGTCTCCATGTATCTCCTGTTTTTGTTTTAGGGAAGGATTGAAATTCTTTGTGAGGTCTTGATCAGCCCTACTCTCATGTTAATTCAGTGTGAAAATTCAGTATGACTCAGGCCCTACTAACTCAAGCCAGTGCAAAATTGCCAAAGCAGTCTAGCTATATCTGCCACTTGCTCAATCAATACCTAATTTAACATTACCCCTCTGATTTGCAGAGCCAAATTCTTTGGGAAACAGGTTGCTTATCACTCAGACTATTTTTGTGCAGAGAAAGAGCAATGTGTATAGTAGTGCCTGCAGTCATTTCTCTGTCAGGGTAGGAGTGGATGTTTGTACAGAGGACCACAGTAAATGGGGTGTAGTTGTTTGAATGTGGTCATTTTAATTTCAAGTGCTGGTCCTGGTGGTGACCAGCATCTATAAGTACAGACAATCTCTAAATGGAAAGAATAAAGCTTGTAATACAATTGAAAATACAGGGTCTGAAAATTAGAATTGTTCAATATCTAACACTCTTCTCTGGCCACCTTTCTAGTACAAATGCACAGAAGAAATCAAGTTTTGGAATACAATTTAATCAAAAGAAGCTATTTTTTAAGGATATGAAATATATCCAGTCACTATAAAAGACAGAGCAGTGCTAATTAAGAAATAAAAGTGGCTGCTGTTTTCAAAAGAAGGCACTTTTTGTTTTTTCCCTTAGTTCCAAATAAATAACTGACCTTGGATCCTCTGCTGATTGCTGGCACCTTATTTCATTGACACTGGTAACATAGCAACCACAGTTTTTAACAGGCAAAAAGATAAACAGTTCAACAAACTTTGCATTTTAACTCTATAGTGGTAGATCAACACTTTGCATTCTGACGTTTTGATGCATTTTTCCATTACTTTAAAGACGCACACAAGAACAGAAATCCAAAAGGTTTTAAGCACAAGATTTATAAACTGAGAACAGAAAAGTGTTGTTTTAACTAGAGATTCCCTTTTCACTATAACCAATTTAATCACAAGTAAGATTCTTTCTAAATTCCCTTTCATGAACCTTCCCAACTTACACAAACAATCTTTTGACATTTTTAAGTCTTGTTTTTGTTTTAAATTTTTGTTACCTTAAACTGCCAGTTACTTTAGGACAAAACGCTTTCACACAAGATTCTTTACTATACAAAATTATTCTTTTTTCTCTTATTTTTACTTAGTAAAAATACATCTTCGTGTCCATGTCTTTCTATACATCTGTCTTTCCCCTACTTACTGGGAAGGAGCAAGGGAGATGGGGATTTATGGTGTATGACACATCTCTGGGGATGGGACAAAATCTTATCCCATGTTTTAAATACATTAAAGTTGAAATCATGAAGCCACAGTTTAACTGATTTAGTTTATGCAAAATTATAGAGACTTTACCTAACAAATGCAAACAATGTAACCTAATTCTTTGTACCATCAATGAACCTGAAACAAACAAACAACAACAAAAAGTCAAAAAATGATAAATGCTGGTATGGATGTGGAGAAATAGGTACACTTATTCACTGTTGGTGGGAGTGTAAACTAATACATTGTGGAAAACAGTAGGGAAGGTCCTCATAAAATTAAAAGTTGAACCACTGTATCCTCCAGGAACCCTACTACTACATATGTAGTCAAAGGATGTCAAATTAGTATATCAATGAGGTTTGTGCACTCCCATATTTACTGCAGCGCTAATCACAATAGCTAAGCTGTGGAATTAACATAAATGTCCATCAGTGGAAGAAGGATCAGAAAAATATGGTGTAGATACAGAATGGAATACTCTTGAGCCGTAAAAAGAATGACATCTTGTTCTTTGTGGCAACATGGATGAACCATATTAAGTAAAATAACTGGGCATACAAAATCAAATACTTCAAATCATACTCATTTGAGGAATATAAAGGAGTTAGTCTCATGGAAGTAGAGAGTAAGATAGTAGTTACTAAAGGCTAGGATGGGTGGGGGGAAGGAAGATGGGGAGAGACTGGTCCACAGGTATAAAATTATAGCATGATAGGAGGAGTAAGTTCTGATGTTCTTCTAACACAGTGAGTGTAGTTAACAATATTGTATTTTTTTTTTTGAGACAGAGTCTTGGTCTGTTGCCCCAGTAGAGTACATTGGCATATTGTATGTATATTTCACAGTAACTAGAAGAGAGGATATTTAATGTTCTTACCTCAAGAGAGTCATAAGTGTTGGAGGTGGTGGATATGCCTAATGACAATTTGAGCATGCCACATGAATGGATGTATTGAAGAATCACATAATTGTGCAATTATTATGAGTCAATACAAGTAAAAATTGATAAAATACAGAAGATTTGTTAAAAGTAGAAATAAGTCAGTAGATGAGGTCCCACCAAATACCCTACTTCACCTATTGTGCACAACACAATGGTACATTTCAAAACTATTTAGAGTGTAAATGTCTTACCACAACAAATAAGTAAGTGAGGTGATGGTTATGTTAATCAGTTTGATGTAAGCATTCCATGTTGTTTATCAAATCAGCACACTGTACCCCATAAACGTGCATAGTTTTGATTTAACCAAAAAACAAATAAATGAAATAAAAGATAATAATACAGCAATAAAAAAGGAGTTTTTTCATTCATAGTTGATTTGCAAAGTCAATGAGACTTTGTGAGATGAACTACTTGTGGTCAAAGCCATGTAGAGTACATACCACCTATGATTCTTCATCTCTCATCAGCAGCCTATTAAGAAGATGGAACATATTCTTTTTAGTAAAGTATCTCAAGAATGGAAGAAAAAATATCCAGTGTACTCAATACTATCATACAAATGATAAAACAAAACTATAGTCCAGAAAAAAGGAGAAAAGAGAAGGGAGGGGGGACATCCAGAGAAGAGAGAGTATTTGGTGGGACCTTACCTAATGTGCACAATGCAATGGTACATTTCAAAACTATTAAGAATAAAGTATAAATGTTTTAATACAATACAAATAAGTAAGTGAGGCGATGGTTATGTTATCAACTTTGATGTCAGCTTTCCACATTGTATATCAAATGAGCACATCGTACCCATAAATGCATTAATGTACAGAATTATAATTTAATAAAATAATATAAATATAATTATATTATACCCATCGTACCCATAAATGCATTAATGTACAGAATTATAATTTAAAAAAATAATATAAATATAATTATAATTAAAACAAAGAATTACAAAGAAAAAAGATGAATTATAGAAGTGCAACTTCTCAACTTTTCTCAGTGAACAGGCTGCAGAATATAGATCGAGATGTTGAAGTAGTTTGCATAAGTTAGGTACTATATTATGACATCCTTAAGTTGTTATTTTGAAACAATACATATTGTAGACATTTGATGAAGACAAGAACTTGACCTTTGAAAATAGAATTCCATAATAGCCATAACATTAAAAAATGCAACTCATTAGAATATTCATACCATCCAAATTTATTCCTTACTGCTCAATATGGCAGCTCAATTTTGTTATTTTATTTCAGTAATTCTCTTTTCAATTTTGCAAAAGAATGCCCACGTACAATGTACTTATTTAGAGCACTCACCAAAGTGTCTCAACGTCTGGATCCTCTTACCTGTGTTTTCAGCAAAGTTTTAACTGAGCACTTAACTGATGGGATTTTACTGCAGACATTAGAACCTGGGTCATAAACCCCAGCCCACAAGTGCCATCTGTGTGCTATAACAGGGAATTTGAGTCCCTGTGTGTGTTTGGATATAAGCTTCTCCACTCTCATATCTTCTCATACTCTAGAAACTCACACATCCAGGTCACCTGCCTGGCCCTGCTGATACTTATGTTATGCTCCTGCTACAAAAGTTGATGTACATTAATGAGAGTGGTTTAGAAGCAAGTTTTTGCAGTGTGGCCTGTGAGTTAGCTTTGCTTCTGGTCTAGGGAGAGGCTGAGTGCCAGTGCATAGAAGTCTGTTTCAGGGGAAGAACGTCTGGTCAGAAAGAGAAGCTGTGAGTGTGTTTTTAGGATGACTAATAGGAACCTCAGATTTGTGTTCGTTTTCTCTTAATTACAGGTGGGAAAGAGAGAAGGGAGCCCATTTTATCAAATTTAATGTTCTGGAACATGCCAGGTGTGGTGGCTCACGCCTGTAATCCTAGCATTTGGAAGGTGGGGTGCAGTGGATTGCTTGAGCTCAGGAGTTCGAGACCAGCTTGAGCGAGAAGGAAATGGAAACCTCTTCTATACTAGAAATAGAAAACTAGCTGGGCATTGTGTGTGTTGTCCCAGGTACTTGGGAGGCTGAAGCAAGGAGATCACTTATGCCTAAGAATTTGAGGTTACCATGAGCTATGATGCCACAGCATTTTAGCCAGGGTGACAGCATGAAACTCTGCCTCAAAAAATATATATATATAGTATATATGTACAAAAAGAAAATAAATTTCTGGAACATAATGGAAATAATTTTGCAAAATTAGTGAAGGAATAAAAGACCTCAACCTCTATTTCCAGATGTGTAAATTCACTTGCTCCCAATTTATGCAGCTAAATTACCTTCCGCAGAATAAGACTGGCTATTTGTGTATGGAATATGGACTATGCATATAAACAGGTGATTTTATTGTCAACATGAAACATGGATAGTGAGTCTCAGGGTTACTGGGGCTTCTAAATGGGTGCTTTAAAGACAGAATAAATTGGCTGTATTTTAAAGTGACTATACTAAAGGGCACACGGAGAAGGCTGGGTTTATGCTCACAGTGGAGTAACAGAGAGAAAGAGGGCCTTCCAGTGGGCTCAGTGGGAGAGAATGGGCTTCCGGTAGGATAGCTCTGTAGCAGTTGGGGGGAGAATACAGGATTGAGCTGACCTGATCTTATCAGGACTATTATTCAAAAGAAAGTTTGTTTGTGTTTTCAGGGCTTGGAAATGAATTTATTTTTCTGAGGCAAAACAATTGGCAATGCTCCGAGAAGATCAAAACCTCCTAATTTATTTTACACTGATAATGATATGCAAGGAAGACAAAGTGTAAATAAATTATATATAGCATATTTCTTATATATATGTAAATTATACATGCACAGAGAGAAGTGTATAATCAGCCTCATTTAAAGTTCACTGATTTAAATACTAATCCCATCTTATTGATGTGAACTCTCCAGAACTTAGAGGCATCTGGAGTGGAATTTAACCCTAGACGAGGTATTATAGTGTTCTGAGAGCCCCAGACAAATTGGGGTCCCAGTTCGTCTGGGAGAGATGCCCCTAGGTTCTTATCCCCGGCCGCGGCTTGAGCCCTTCCGGTGTGACGGGAAGCTACAAACGGTCTCACGGCGCCAGAGCACTGCTCCCGGCATGAGAAAGTTAACTTTATTATATTCAAAATGGACACCGAAGCAAATTAAATTATAAGAATGCACTACACAAGCCTAGCCTAGTTGTCATGTAAGATTTATCGTCAGAGGGGACAGGTGGGCAGATAGAGGTACTCCGACCTTGTGCGTCAGGATCTCCAGCCAGCCAGGACTGCGGGTTTACAATCTGGAGCTGTCACATTCTCATTTTACTGCAAACACTGTGACCTGAGTTTCCACCCAGAGAAGAGTCCTTTCAGCTACATTCAGTAACATCCTCTTGTCCACACTTCCTCTGAGGAGCCAGCTGTTCTTACACATGGGTGATCCTGTCGTGGGGACGAGGAACAGGTAACATTCACCTACAACAATCAACCCAACAGGTGCACAAGTACCCACATGCGAGCGACCCGCCATGAGACCTCTGTGCCTGTAGGGGGCGGCAGAGCTGAGCTTGAAATCATGATTTGGAAACCTTGATTTGCATTCCTTTTAAATGTTAAATAATTGTCTTCACTTTCTCTTCATTGCATCTCCTGTTGGTGCTTTTCATGGATATGGAGCAAGCAAATGTGATCCTACAGGCACTTGTTGAAAAAAACAGAACGAGACAGATAAGCAGTAGTCACTGTCTGTCCCTACGTGCTGTAAAATCACCCTGAAGGCTTTAACTTTCGTATTTCATATGCACACACACACAGGACCACCCAAACAGGCCCTTACACATAAGTCAGGAGAGGTATTTTTCTTATCGTCTGTGATATAATAGTTTTACTCTATGTTATGACTTTAAGTTTTATATTTACTAAAAGAACTGTTAGAAGAAAATAGTAAATTTTATGCCCGGTTCTCTATTTAGGAAAATCAAAGAAGAAATTATAAAATACCTCTATAGAATTTTGTATTTATCTCGACATTGGAAAGGACACGCTTCCCTAGTATATTTATTGTCAAGCAGCTAGGCGGAATGATTTTTGTTTTCCTTCTTACAGGAAAACTACAAGGATCAGTGAATATTGGTAATTGAGGCATGAAATGGAAGCCATTTTTACCTGAATTATCCATTTGGGCAATTATTATTTTTCACAGTAACTCCATGATTATAAAATTTTCTTCTCAATTTGGTCTGAGTAATTAGACTTCCTGAGAACTCAGTATGAATTTATTTAAATGAATATAAACTTTATAATGATTCATACCTTAAACCAGCAAACAAACATTTTATCAGTGTTCTATGAGCTACAGTCACATAGGAACTAATCAGAATGGTTTCTGTGGGCAAATGAGTTAAGCAGTTTTTGCCATTTTGAAAACCACATGAAGCAGACTTGAGTGGTTTGACCTTCCATTTTTATTTATACCTTCCTCTTTTCTGAAATTCCTGTATGAGGCAGAGCGTGGAGCTGTAAAATGTGACAGTGTTTTTTCCTCCTGGTATCACAAACTCAAACCCCATTCACAGGACAGACATGCAAAAATGGGGAAATTAAAAGTTGAAGACAAAGAGCTGATGGCCAAGAATGTCAAGCAATGTGCCTTACTTTGAGGATGTTACTGGCTTGGAATGTCTCAAAAACAGAAGTAACTTTGAATGGAGCTGGATCATATTCTTCTTAGCAAAGTATCTCAAGAATGGAAGAAAAAGTATCCAATGTACTCAGCCCTACTATGAAACCAATTTATAGATTTCATATGAAAGCTATAACCCAATTATAACTCAAGAATATGGGGAAAGGGGAGAGGGAGAGGAGGTGGGGAAGGACGGGTGGAGGGACGGTAATTGGTGGGACCACACCTACGGTGCATCTTACAAGGGTACATGTGAAATTTACTAAATGTACAATATAAATGTCTTAACACAATAACTAAGAAAATGCCATGAAGGCTATGTTAACCAGTTTGATGAAAACATTTCAAATTATATATAAAACCAGCACATTGTACCCCATGATTGTATTAATGTACACAGCTATGATTTAATTAAAAAAAAAGCAGAAGAAACTTTTCTTGCAAGGTTAATGCTGCCTGAAGATTTGCTGAATTATTTAACACAGAAACAAAAAATGCAAAGGATACTATAGTATTTGCATTTTTAAAATAAGATCACAGACAATATAACATTTTGTGACAGCAAGAGCTCTTTCTTCTGTACTTAGCTAAGGACAATAGGTCCATCATGGAAGTCACTGAGTGTCGCCTGCCTGATATTCACTTCTGCATTTTTTTCTTATTATTACAAGTCTCTTTCCTTTGGGGTTGGTTACAAAGGTTCCCAGCTACCAATACTCAGCTATCCTGCCGGTGTGAGCCTGAGAAAGCCAGAGGCACACTCTCGGACAGTGAGGAGGTCATGCCCCAGTGGACTCGTGGGAGGTTCTTGAGCATTTTAAAATGCTGATGAGGAGAAAAAGCTGGTGAGGACGAATAGAGAGCAGGAAGAAGATACTTGCTACATGTGGGCTGCTGAGAAAGGAGGAGGTGGTGGGTGGAT
This sequence comes from Galagoides demidoff, assembly GCA_963574575.1. Lineage (NCBI taxonomy): Eukaryota > Metazoa > Chordata > Mammalia > Primates > Galagidae > Galagoides > Galagoides demidoff. The sequence continues at coordinate 6,773 of CAUYQV010150821.1, read as the reverse complement.
GAAGAGCCCGGCTGGAGCCTGAAGTACCTGTTCCCCACTGGCAGGGGGGAAGAAACATCACAAGTTTGAATGAAAGTAGGTGACTACAACTGGTGTGAACATCAGTCATGCTTACGTGCCCAGAGACGGCAGGAACAAGGGTTTTTGTAGATGTGGAGGTGAAATTTGAGAAGAATGGAAAACACTTGTATTAATCTACAGAAAATGGGCAGGTGAGTTGGTTAGTTTTGAATTGGAAGGGAATAAATCTAATTTTATTCTGAGATATAATTTTAATTGAAAGAGATCTACTGCATGGTTGCCATCTTTACTGTAATTTTTAAGATAATAAGATTTTGAGTAATGATTTTGAATAAAGATAGAAACTCCCCTCTGACTATGATGTGGCTTCTGTGGTTATTGGTTATATCTAAAACCAGGAGGTTCATAAGACAAACACATAAGAAATAAAAACTGAACAAAAGAACACACAATAATATAGTTAAATCCCTAGTTCTGATGTGGATAAAAAGCTTTTCAATTATTTTTATTCCACATCCCTTCATATTAAAAAAATAAGAGTAAGAAGAATGTTTAAAAGAATAAGGAACAAATAACCTTATAACATTTTGCTCATAATAGACTAATGGGAACTACTGGGACTGCCATATATTCTCTTTTTTACATTTTACTAGTAATAATCACAATGGTTGATTTCTGACGGTTTAGTACGGTTGCTAACGTGTTAAGGGAACTCAATGTAACTGAGCATTATATTTCTTGGGTATTGTTCTATGGTGAGTAAATTTCTATTATCTATTTCTAGATTATCTATTTCTAGAGTAAATTTCTATTATCTATTATCTATTTCTAAAGTAAATTTCTATTATATATTATCTAAGTGAATAATGCTCCTATTGTCATAAGCATGAATGAGACTATTCTAATTTATCAATTTAGTTCTTAGACCTTTTTCTTAACACAGGCCAAATGTATTTTAATGTAAAGGTTTTCATAAACACAACTTGAGGCCGCTCAGGCGGGAGGTTTCCTCTGCACAAGCCTCCCACACATTCAATCCCGCTCAATCCTGGAATGTCCCATTCACTGTCTCCCTTCTCCCCTCCAGCACCCTAGTGACATGCAAAGTATCCGTGTTGGGGAACCCCAGGCAAACTTGCCAGCAGGAGTTTAATAAAAGCAGCAGTTTGGGTGTGGCAGATTCCAGCCTGGCAGAGAGTCTGATGCCCTTTGGGAAAGGTCACCCAATTTTACTTTTGGAGTCAGGGCCATGGATTTTCATTACTCGCTGGTTTTAAAGACATGTTTTCTGTATTTTTAGTGGAGTACATTATATGTCCAGAAAAAATGAAGAAGCCACAGGTCTTCAACTGGATTCACTGTCACAGCGTGAACCCTGTGAACATCACTGGAGGCACAAATTAGAGCACGCCCAGTGCGGTGGGGACGCCTTCCCTCCTCCAGTCTCTCTTTCTCTCCCTGAGGTGGAAAATACTAACTTCTCTTCACCTGCCCTAGTTGAACTTTGACCATTTTGGTAATTTTTATAAGAAAAATCATGAAGTGTATATTCTAGTGTACCTGGCTTCTTGTGTGTTTGCGAGAGTAATTTACCTAAGAATAGATAATTGTGTCTGTTCTTATTGTTGTTACTCTCCACTGTATGAATGATTCAACTGTACTTTTTTTGGCAGTCTATTGTTGATGACTATTTGAGTTGTTTCCAGGTTTTTTTTTATTTCAAATAATGTTGCTACAAAATTAGTTATATATATTTATATACCTTTTGGTGCCCACATGCACACCGAATCTAGGTGCACACTTGCCAGTTGACGATACCCGTGCACATGCTCGTGTTTTTTCTCTAACCAGTATTAGCGGGTACGTGAGGTTAAACACGTGCCTCAACCCCAGCCCTGTTGACATTTGGGGCTAAACATTATTTGTTGGAGGGAAGGTTATTTTTTGCAATGTTCAGGAGCATCCCTGGCCTCTCCCCAACAGATGCCAGTGGCAAATTTCCCCTCCCTGGTTGTGACAACCACAAGTATCTACAAAAATTACATCTCCTGAAAGGCAAAATTTTCCCTGGGTGATAACCACTCCTGTGGAATTTACAACATGAAGGTGCAATGTCTGCTTTTACCACATCATGGAACTCAAACCAGTTTACTTCTTGACACTTTCCTTTCATATTCTGTACTATGCTGCTGTATATTTTAATATTCTAGATATCTAAAGCTCAATAAAATTTTATAATTGTTTCAAAAAGTAACATTCACTAGATTTTTCTACATGTTACTTTCCCCCTTGCTCTTTGAACATCCTGATATCTATGGTCTTCTTTATGGAATCATTTTATTTAGTGTGAAGTCCACAAATTCTACCATGATTTTGTTGTCTAAAAATGTATTTTGTCTTTTTGAAATGAATTACATATGTTTATGAATATAGCTTTCTAGGTTGGTGTTTATGTCTTTTTAACTGTTGAAAATTTGATTTGCATGATTTTGATTAAGTCTTCCATGAACTATTTTTTTCCTCTTTAAAGATTATCTATCTATCTCTCCCCCCACCCCAGAAGCTCTTCTGATTTTCTGTTTGTCTTCAATTTTAAGAAATTTTACCCTAGTGGGTATTTTTTTCTCCATAATAATTGTCTTAGTATGCATCATACATTGTTAGTATATGGTTTGATGTTGTTCATAAGTTATGAAAATTGTTGGAATTTATTTATTTCTGTAATACTTTTTCTTTCTCTTTTCCTCTCTATATTTGTGACTCCAAGTAAGCATATATTATATCTTTTTCATCATGTACTATGTATCTGTTCTCCTCTTATCTGTTTTTATCCTCATGTTTTGTCTATTTTCTTTGGCCATGTCTTCCATCTTAAATAATGCTCTCTTTAACTCTCAATTCTATTATTGACTCTTATCCTATTAAACTCTTTAAAATCTATGATGTTTTTAATTTCATATTTTTAATTTAACTTTTTAAAAACAGAGTCTCACTCTGTTGTACAGGCTAGACAGCTATGGCATCAGCCTAGCCTAGCTCACAGCAACTTCACACTCTTGAGTTCAAGTGATCTTCCTGCCTCAGCCTCCCTAGTAGCTGAGACTGCAGGTGCCCACCATGACTCCCAGGTAATTTTTCTATTTTTAGTAGAGACTGAGTCTTGCTTTTGCTCAGGCTGATCTTGAACTCCTGAGCTCAAGTGTTCCTCCTGCCTTGGCATCCCAGAGTATGAGGATTACAGGTGTAAGACATCACACTTGGGTGGTTTTTTGGTTTTGTTTTGTTTGTTTTTTGGAGAGAGATACCAGGTCTTGCTCATGCTGGGGTGCGAGGGGTATTGCACTGCAGGTGTAATCATAGTGTATTACAGCTTTAAACTACTGGCTGCAAGTGCTCCTCCAGCCTCTGTCTCCTGAGTAACTGGGATTGTGAGCATGCACTGCGTCACCTGTCCCTAATTTACTTTTATGGTTTCAGTTTCTCTGCTGATAATCCCTGATTTTACATCTAATTTATTAATCATAATAATATATGTGTATATAATTTGCATTTTATTGTGTGACTTCAATAGTGTATTTCCCAGAAGCCTATGTCTTTTTATGGTGTTTTTCTCTGTTTTCTATCATTTGCTTTTCTGGAGTGTTGTGGAACATTTTATTTAATTCCACATGCATATTTTTGAAAGTTTTTTTTTTTTTTTTTTTTTTTTAGAAATAGAATAAAGCTTTCAACCGGGGTAGAGTGACGTGGCCTCACAGTTCACAGCACGTTCAAACTCTTAGGTTTAAGCTATTCTCTTGCCTCAGCCTCCCATGTAGCTGGGACTACAGGTGCCCACCACAATACCTGGCTATTTTTTTAGTTGCAGTTGTCATTGTTGTTTTTCAGCTGGCCCAGGCTGGGTTTGAACCCACCAGCCTCCATGTATGTGGCTGGTGCCCTACCTACTGAGCTACGTGCCACCCATGTTTTAAAGACAGTTTGTTACTGTTTTTAGAGAGGATCTATTTTTACTTTTTATGAGCATATAATTTGTGACTAAGCATTTGTGAATTAAGAAATCAGAGTCTGTGGCTCAGAAGCTAATCATAAATTTAGTCTGATCAGGAATTGTCAGATTAAAGGTTAGAAATTATTCCATTTCTATTTGCTCAGGTGCATAGAATGTGGTTATTTAGGGTCAACACTGCCGGCCGGGGTAACTACCAGGCAGCCTCTTCTTCACTGTGGTCCTGACCTCCATCTTTATCTCTGGCAGCATTAACTTCTGGAAGCTGGGCTCACCCTCTTCACCTCTCAGCTGCAGCCTCTGGATTGGCTGCTCAGACACTGGAAACTGGCCTTTTAATCCCCAAGCAGCTAAAGGGGAAAATGATGCTTTTTGGAAATTTACCTCTCTATACCTCCTTATTCTGGAATTTTGGCTTCTACTATCTCAGAAATTCTGCAGAACCTTCCACCACATACAGTAGAGCCTCCATAGTTGGCACCTCCCAACGCTGACCACCTGCCTGAGTTGACCTAATTCTCACAGACTGGACATGCACCACATGCTCCTATCAGGCCAGCAGGCCTGGTCCCTCATGTTGGCCACTTCCATACGTTGACCAGTGTGTTCCAGTTCCCTGGGTGGTCATCTGACAGAGGTTCTGTTGTATTTTCTTATTTCTTAGTTTCTTTTGGTGTGAGAAACTAAGCTGTCATTTTCAAAAGAGTAAAAATCCACAGATACATTATAAGAAACCAAGCCAGGTCAGCATTATATCAGTGTATACGATTAGGTACCAATATCATTCAAATACATGTGTGATTATCAGGTACCTTCTCTCCTTAATCTGAAAAAAAATTTACATTAATCTCCGGCCTGTGCACCATGAGCCAGTGCCCAGTAACGGGGAGGGAGGAGCTCATTGTAGAACGAGACCAGAACTGAGGGTCAGGCCCTCGGCTCGAATCTGGCTCTGCGGCTTCCAGATGTCAAGACCTTTAGGAAATCACCTAACTTATGTGTTTAGTCTTCGTCATTGTGAAAAGCAGTTCATAACTACTCAACCTTCTCCACAGCACTGGTCTGTGGATAAAATACAAATGAAATACTGATATGAAGCTTCGGTAAACTTTCCAGAATTACAGAAGAGGGTGTTTTAATTTGTATCTTTAGCAGACTTATGACTCCATTAGAAGGCAAACTACACACAGTTTCCCCTTGTTACTGTGGGGATGGAAGGAGCGGTGGGAGGAAACACAGCAGGTTTATTTCCTGGGTAGTTTTATATTATCTAAGAACCAAGGCTACTTAGCCTGTTCTATCTTTACAACTCAGTGTTTGAAATTACGCTAATTTTAAGGACTCAGAATAAATGTAAACACAGTTGGCACCGTGGATCCCAAGCACGGGAGCTTAAGGTTCTAACCAATGTGAAAACATCCAAGAGATGTTAAAATAATATATAACCTATTTATTCTTTACTCCAAGGGTGTTTCTCATGGACGGCATAGTGATCCAAAAGGCCATGGGTTGAAGCTTTCAGGAATGTGGAAGCCTCCTTCACCTGCCCCCGAGAGGGATTCCTGAGATTCAGAAGTAGGAAATCACCAATCTCCACGGCATGGGATGATTCTTAATTATTTACTCCTTTGGCCACATTTTAAAGTCTTAAGACACATGGTGCAGATATAAAACTTTATTAATGCTGCTGTGACTATCACTGTATCTCCTATAAATCGCTGTTAGGCCCCATCTGCAGTGGCAGCAGTAGCAGAAGTGGTGCACTTATTACCGACGCCGTGGAGCAAACTGTCGGCTGTTTTAAATGTGCTTACGTGGAGGAAAGATGCATCACGGAGAGAATCAATCACCGGATCAGCTGAGAAGCAAAGAGCGTGGGAAAACATTTACTGTGGGAAAACCACCGAGGGATGAGCAGTCGCAGATGCTGGAGGACCTCGTGTGAGGCCACAGGCGTCCTCCCGCCCTGCCCATCTCCTGATGAGGGCACGAGGACACACACGGCTGCAGGAGAGAGAAGGTCTGCTTGTTGATAACGCAGAGGAGCTGACAAACTTACATATGATGATGACTGAAACCCAAGACGCTTCCTCCGGATGCTGCTGGCTGGCCAGTTTATTGTCCAACTGGATGATTTTATTTATGTACCGAGGGTGAGAAGCTCTCCTTCTTCACTGCCTTCCGTGGCACACTACTCTCAATGCTGTTTGTATTGTAGCAAGCTTGTATAGAAGTATCATCCTGCATATTTTAAAAATAGCTATAAAAATCTGCCACTTCTTGGCTAGGTGCCTGTGGCTCAATCGGCTAAGGCGCCAGCCACGTACACCTAAGGTGGTGGGTTCGAATCCCCAACCCGGGCCCGCCAAACAACAATGATGGCTGCAACCAAAAAATGGCCGGCCGTTGTGGCGGGCGCCTGTGGTCCCAGCTACTTGGGAGGCGGAGGCAGGAGACTCGCTTGAGCCCAGGAGTTGGAGGTTGCTATGAGCTGTGATGCCACGGCACTCTACCCAGGGGGATAGCTTGAGGCTCCATCTCCAAAAAAAAAAAAAAAAATTATAATACTCAAGTCACATTTGACCTTTATAATTATAAGAGATACTCAAATGTGACTTGTATTCTTCTTTTGTTATCAGTATATGTTGAATAGTACAGTGTTAATACAGGATTTTTCTTTCTTAAAATGTGCATACTTTTTTTGGCAGCATCTGTATTTCTTTGATAGGTCCCCAAATACCCA
>CAUYQV010150819.1:0-62738 GCA_963574575.1 Galagoides demidoff | reverse complement strand
TTATTGACCAAAACACAATACCAATAAAACATTTACCAAATGGCCATAATCGGCCAAGATAAATGTTTGTTAAAATAAACCCACTGCCTTCTTTTTGTTACACATTCTTTTTTTTTTTTTTTTTTTTTTTTTTTTTTTTGCAGTTTTTGGCTGGAGCTGGGTTTGAACCTGTTACCTCTGGCATATGGGGCCCATGCCTTACTCCTTTGAGCCGCAGGTGCCACCCCATGTTACGCATTCTTAAAGGGACAGTGTTCCCCCCAACGAGGTGAAACTTGGTTCTTGGGGGACAAAATTTTTAAATATTACGCCTCCAAAAAGCTACTATATATTAACAGATATATGATAAACCTGTTATTAAAATATTATAGGGAGGGGAGGCCATTAGGAAAAAAACTGTCTAAAAAGATCCTTTGAAGGAAACAATGAAAAAAAGATTTGAGAAATACTGCCTGTCTGGGTTAAAGAAGCAAATAAAAACTAATGAAGTTTTCATAAAAAAATAAACAATTTTATGTAGCTTTTCAAATATGTTTGATTTCAACTGTTGTAAGAAAAAAAAATTTAAATCTTCCTCTGTTCCAGGAAATGCAAGAATAAGTAATGTGGAATTTTATCACAGCGGTCAAGAAGGCTTCAGGGACAGCACGGATCCAAGATATGCTGTAACGTTTCTTAACCTAGGACAGGTTTGTACTTTATTTTTAATTTTTACATATATGAAAAATACCCGAAATCGTTTTACCTTTATTTGACTAAACTAAATAGCCACATCTTACACAGCTAAAACTATGATCTAATATAAAAAACTTTCCTGCATTTATTTCCCATTAACTTTTCAAACAGTTTCTGTGAAACAAAGTGAATATTGCTTAAATTTCCCACATGAAAAGCATGTCTATGCCTTTATTAAAAGTGAGAAAATAAATATTCTGAGAGGGCTAGTGATTTGAGAAAAATGAGAGAAGCGTATTTCTTAGTAGAAATTAAAAAAAAAAAATCTTATAGGTTTAAAGTTGAAACTTCAACCCGGCTTACTGACTGGTTCTTACAGACATTTTAATTGTAACTACCCCCTTGCTTAGAATATTATTTTTTGTAATAAAAAAACTTAACTTGTCACATAGTAAACTATTTTGAAAAATAAATTTACAGTTTTACAGGCCATAAAAGAAACATAAATGCATAAAAAAGCACTTGATGATTTTTCATCAGCATTTAAAGTAAGCATATTTGTTTTATGTAATAATAAACACAAGATATATGAAAATTTCCCAGGATTAAAAGACTTACTGGACAACCATCTTCCTTTAAGCAAAAGTAAATGGAGTGTTGATCAAGGATCATTGACTGAAAATCACCCCCTTTAATTTTTTTTCTATTAATATATTTTAGTTTTATTTTATGAGTGCTCACTGAATTCTCATGTTTTGTAGATTCAAGAACATGGAGCATCTTACATTCGAGGCTGTGCTTTTCACCATGGCTTCTCCCCAGCAATTGGTGTGTTTGGGACAGACGGGTTGGACATAGATGATAATATCATTCACTTTACAGTGGGGGAAGGTAAGATGATGATATTTTGATTCAAATCACATATCCTTCTCAGGCAATCTTATCTGTAAACTCGAGAGTCATGCTGTCCAATTGATCTTTCTGTGAGGAGGGGAAAGGTTTATATTGTGCTACTTAATAGTAATTACTAAAGCCACATGTGGCTTTGGCAGTCAAGCACTTAAATTGTGGCTAGTGTGACTGAACAACTGAATTTTTAACTTAAATTATAGTTGATTTATATTTGAATAGCCACATGTGGCTGTGTATGACTATCATATTGGACACTATCGCCCTAGAACTTGGAAGAATTACTAACAGATCACATTCTTCTGTGATTTATCTAATCACGAATTATTTAAATTATCACAACTTTTAGAATACTCTTAACATACATGTATCAACAATAGAGATTAACTTAAATAGACATCATTTTATAAAAAAATTAGATAAAGTTTTAGGTATGTTTTATATCTTTCATATCAGTATAGAGTATAACAAAAACTTTATTAATGTATATACAAAGCTACAGATAGATGTGTTTGTTGCAGTCTAAGGGAGAGCCTGTGAACCCACAGAATTAACTGGCACCCCAGAAGATCGCAGAGTTCACTGTCAGAGTTCAGAGGACTCCTTCAAATTCTAAGAGGATCATTGGTTAGGCTCGAATTAGCAGGATGATTTCATAGAAAAATGAAAGACGCCATCCATAGTATTCATTGCAAATGTACATGTATTTGTAGTTTCTTTATTTTTAATTTTACAGGCATAAGAATATGGGGGGATGCCAACCGGGTCCGAGGAAATTTGGTTTCACTCTCAGTTTGGCCAGGAACCTATCAGAACAGAAAAGATTTAAGTTCAACTCTCTGGCATGCAGTGATTGAGGTAGTTGAGAACGAGTTTATAATTGTACAATATTATCATTTATAATCATAATTTCTGTAGAAATTAGAAATCTCAACATGTTATTAGAAGCTATTTCATCCTTAGAGATTGCTGAAATTAAAAAAGGAGCTACATGAAGGAGCGCATGGGACTCTTAGAAAGATGTAGGCTCTGGTAGTCATGGTTTGTTTGTTTGCTTGCTTTCTGTTGCTGTCCAAAGTTCTCTTCTTTCCTTTTTTCTCTCTAGCATCATTTATTACTTTCAAATTCTGGTTCAGGCTCTCCGCTGCTAATTGACTGAGTGCTTTGCACCTGTTACTGCCTAATTCTGGATGTAGTCTCCGCCCTCGTATGGAAAATTAGAGTCTCTTAATTCCCTTTCCCATCCGAAATTGTTCTAATTCTATGTGAAAGCTTATTTACATTTCTCCCATGTTACTAATTGGAACCATCTTGTTTCCCATGATGTTCCTCAGTTCCTGTGGCTATTTGTTTAGATAAAGTGCAATTAATGAGAAATAAATAAACCAAAAAACCCAGGAAGCGCAGAAGAAAGACTTGAAGAAAATAGTCAGCTTCCTTTTGTTTTTATTATATTTATTTATACCATAAGATCAAAAAGGAATTAAATGTAGTTGTCTTTGAAAGATGGAATAAAGATTGGGTTTTTGTGCAACTATTAATTGGCAATTGGAGTGGACCAAAAGATTCAATTATCAATTCAAAAGATTCAACTATCAACCCCTGAGCTCAGGCAATCCACCCGCCTCTGCCTCCCACACTGCTAGGATTATAGGCATGAGCCACTGTTCCTGCCCTTATTTCATCATAATCTTTTTTTTTATTAAATCATAGCAGTATACATTAATACTATCATGGGGTACATTGTGCTGTTTCTATATACAATTTGAAATACTTTCATCCAACTGGTTAACATACCCTTCATGTCATTTTCTTAGTTATTATGTTAAGACATTTATATTCAAGAAGCCCAAGGGCTCATCATACTCTTTTAAAATAAAGATGATTAATACAATGGAGACTTTTGACCATTTTGCTGACACTGTAGAGAAGAACTAAACCTGTGCTCTGTGCTTCCATTTTTACCACTTTGACTTGACTCATAAAATAAAAATGTTCAGTAATTGCCCAACATGCTGATCTTGTTCGTGATTATAGCAAATTTTATTTAAATGAGTAAATGTTTCCATTGAATCTTTTGGTCCACTCCCATTGCCTTCATTGTCCTTTTCACAATAAATCAATCAAATTGGTGATAAAATATAACTAAGAAGAGTGACAACATCCTGGTAACCTTGCCATAATATTGAAATTTGGTCTATGGCTTGTAAATTTTGAATGATATTCAATAGATTTTTGTGAGTAAAATTAAAAATAATCTCCATTGTACAGTTTTGTAATGATCTACCTAGTGATAGTTTTATAACAAAGCGTAATGTAATTCCAAGACTTCATTTGTAAGTTTCAATGGAGTTCAGAATTAAATTAAATTACATTTTCCCTCCTGAGAGTTAGTCGTAATTAAAGGATTTCACATGTATTTTGTAATAGCCTGACCCAAAGGATTTTTCTTATTACTGTACTAGGTAAACAGAGGAACCAATACAGTCTTACAGAATAACATAGTTGCTGGATTTGGAAGAGCAGGATACCGGCTTGATGGGGAACCTTGCTCAAGTAAGTCTTTTGATATAGAATTTGTAAAACTAGGAAATAACTTGTTTGAATTTGTTAGAAATAACAAATATATATATTATACATAATATATTATCAGCTCAATATATGATGTTTCCTTCTGGATGCTGAAATAACAACATACATTATTTCAAGAAAACATCGTGTCTAAAAAATTAAATAGAATCTGAAGGAAAACTTTGTTTTTCCAGATTATGATTCCAAAACTCCAGTAGCAAACAGTTCTTGATTTGATTGGCATTAGAAGACGGAGTAACTTGTCCCACTACCACTATTACAAAAAACAGCACATCTTATCACAAAGCTGCTATGGATATGCCACTATTTTGTAATTATGCTTTAATAGAGTAAATGCTTACTATTTGTATATACATATGACATGCATAAAAAGTCCAAATACAGTTCTCAGGGACATATTCCTCTATTAGACTAGTAAAAATTCCAAAGTAACTGAAAATCTATTCTTTTGGCAAGGCTATAGGGAAGCAGAAACATTTATACATTGCTGATTGAAAGACAAAAGGCCATGACCTCTGCATAGAAGAATCTGACAATGTCTGCCCCGATCACAATGGCTGTTTGCCTTTGACTCAGCATTGCCACTTCTAGAGATACAGCTAACAGGTGCTTTTACACACTTAAAAAAATTATTTGTAAACAAAATTATTTATCCCAGCAATGTCTCTATGTCCCATAATGCTGGACTAGTTGTATAAAACCAAATGTTGGAACACTAGACCCCTCTAGAAAAGAAGGCAGAAGACTCTATGTACATGTATTGATATGGAGAAACCTCCAGGATATTCTTAAGTGATAATTGGAGGGTGCAAAATAGTATGTATGATGCTGTTTTATGCATAATATGTTTTGTGGAAGATAATAAGAGTGTGTATGATAGTTGTGTGTATAGAAAGAAATGCTGAAAGTGCAAAAACACAAATTCCTAGGTGAGTCCCCACATAAGGTGACATGGTATTTAAAATGATATAATTGAGAAGCTTAAAGAAAGTTAAAGGAGGTGGGACTTTCTCTGAAAAAATGTGTGTTCCTTCTATAGTTGATCTTTTTTTACTCAGCGAAGTTATTTTTTAATAGCTTTATTCAGTATAATTTACTTACCAAAAAAATCACCTATTTTTAATGTGCTAATCAATAAGTTCACTTATTGTTAAAATTCCTTGAATCAGTTCTTTTTCTTCCAATTTAAAAATTATTAGACTTAAGCTAATTTTACTCTTGTGCAAAATACATTTTGAAGGAATAAAAACAACCCTGTCAACAGATGAACTGGTTCCTTGATACATGCTCCTATTAAATAGTTTAGTTCCCAACAGCTTACAGAAGCTTTTCTTTGACTAAAAATTTTAAAACATGTATTTTTTTACAACTTCTATGAAGTTGTTCTTAAAACCTAAAATATGATCTTTAAATATGAATGATGAATATTTACTAGTGTCTATAATGCCATGGAACACATTGTTACCTATGTTGATATTCCTAAATGATGTGTCTATAAGGAGGTTTTTGATTTATAGCAAATGAAATATGAAACATCACAGAAGAATGGAGGACTTTAGTTCTTGTCCAGTCCATCTCGTGGACAAGCCTCTGGGACGCTGAGAAAAGGGATGTGCCATGTGTGGGGTCCAAGGGTGAAGCCATACTTGTCCCTGGGGCTTCACTCTACACTATGTGGGTTCAAGGGACAGAAATGTAAACAGCTTCTCAGGGAAAACTACTAAAACCCAGAAGTCCATAAGTAAAATGTAAAAAACTCAAAGGACTAGAATAAAGGAAAATTAATAGAAGATAGGAAGAAATCAGATAAGATTTCTCAGACAAGAGAGCTGCTGGTACAAAGGGCAATTTAGGAGATGGGGCTGCTGCTTATAGGAAATCCTCCAGCCTTATGCATTGGGGAGGGAGTTATTAAGGTTATTTAACTGATTTAGACATAAGTAAAACTTTCATTAAAATCTAATTATGTTGCATATTAATGAGTGTAGTTTCCATTTATTAAGGGCGTTTGCAAGGCACTTCACGTGGGTTATTTTTTTTCATTCTGAAACAATTCTGAATTAGGCATTAACACTTCACTGGAGGTTCTAAAAGGTGAAATCACTCTCCCAAGATTGTGTGTACACCAATTCAAACAATACTCAGAGAGCACCTATCTCTGCACCCCCATCTAGTTCCAGGAGCCTGATGGTGGATGAGTTAGACACAGTGTCTTCTCTCATGAAGAAAACATCCCAGTAGGGCAGGAGAGATGGATCATTCACAAATAATGATCAAATATCCAGTAAAAAACATTGTCACTGCAATGCGAAGTGACCAAAGCACTAGTTTGTTTGAATCAGAGACCAAGGGAAAGCCTTTTAAGGAAGTGACATTTAACTTGAAAATGGGGTGACCCAAAGGAGCCAGGGACAGAAAGATGTACCAGGGAAGCATTTCACAGACAGTAGTTTGTATCATCACATCCCAGGTTTAGACTTGTTTGGATACAAATCCCATATTCTTTCTCATGAAATTCATGTTTACTTTAATCAGATAAAATAATGTTAACACTAAATTAAACTTTGGCAAATGAGTATCCAATGTCTTTAAGTCAGAGTGAAAAGACAAACTGGACAAGGGTAAATGCTAAACAGGGTAAACCATAAGTGGCAGAGCCATAAACACATTAGATGTCTCATGAAGACTTATGTAGAAATTGCACGCAAGGTTGGACAAACAAGTGCTGTAACTCATCCCAGAAAAAGTGCTCCATACTTCATTGCTGACCACCACTACGATCACCCTCAAAGTGATCTGCCCTTGACCATCTGGTGACCATAGTGATATTCAGCAATGAGGTATGTAGCACTTTCACTGGTATAAGTTCATGAGCTTAACTGTCCAACCTTGTATGTAATTTTTTAAAGAATGTTGTTAACTTTAACTGATACTACTTATTAAAACTCTATGACATGAATTTTAATGTGAATTCTCTATTTCCTTACAAGGCCAGTCCAAACCCGAGGAAAAGTGGTTTAACAATGAAGCCCATGGAGGTTTATATGGGATCTACATGAACCAAGATGGCCTTCCTGGGTGTTCTCTTATACAGGGATTTACCATCTGGACATGCTGGGATTATGGAATTTATTTTCAGGTAAATGTGATAGAAGACAGTGATTATTTCCTTCCGGGCTTGTCCTTAGTACTATGTAACCTGAAAATTGTATTGCAGACCACAGAGAGTGTCCACATTTACAATGTGACCCTGGTTGACAATGGAATGGCCATTTTTTCAATGATTTACACGCCAGCTGCTGTTTCACACAAAGTTTCCAGTAAAAAAGTAAAAATTAAGGTATGTATACAGACACACTATGAAGAAGAGCAACTCAGAGAAGGGCAAAACTATTAAAGGGCTGAGAAGAGTACTCTCCCTGCCTCCTATCTTTGTCTGATCAACCTCCCCACCTTTCCTTCCAGTGCCCTCTGCCTAAGGATGAAGAGTCTTCATCCTTATCCCTCTTCCCCCTCTCCCTTCTTCTGGTTTGTCACCTGCTAATATTGCTACAGTTAGTTAAATGTTCACTCTCTGTCTGAAGCTTTTTCTGAACCAGCATGGGTGGTAAGGACTCTCCTTTTACTTTTTCATCTACCATTTCCATGAGAGAAGCATACTGTGTCATTACATGTAGTTATTTACCTATCTTTCCCTCAACACTTTGAGTGCCTTTCCGGTGGGTGTGGCAGTCACACCTCCTTCATCTTTGTTTAGCGAATGATCTACTTCTCTAATTTATAGTTTGTGTTTTCCATTATTAGGTTTTCCTTCAGGAAGAGCTGCTATTAACTCTGTATTGTTTGGCTTATTTTTAAATAGAGCTCATTAATTGTTGGAAGTAGCCCTAAATTTAATTGCTCTGATGTCCTAACTGATGATGATCCTAGTATTGAACTCACGGCTGCCCATCGGAGTCCTAGACCTCCAACAGGTGAAAAATTTACAACTTTAATGTTGATATTCTCATGAGTAGACACTAAATTTCCATCAACTTTCTTATTTTTTTTTAAAGGTGGAAGAAGTGGGATTTGCTGGCCAACCTTTGCTTCAGCTCATAACATGGCACCTCGAAAGCCTCATGCAGGGATCATGAGTTATAATGCCATTGGAGGACTTATGGACATCTCAGGCAAGTTTAACATAATCTTTTACAAATCTATTCAATTAAATTCTATAAAGACTTTGAAGTGTGTAACTAACAATTTCTTAGTAAAAAATTATTTAAAATAATTTTTATATGAATCTACTGAATTTAACAAAAAGAAATAAGACATCAGAGTCCTTTTTTTTTTTTTTTTGGAGTTTTTGGCCAGGGCTGGTTTGAACCCACTACCTCTGTCATATGGGGCCAGCGCCCTACTCCTTTGAGCCACAGGCACCACCCAACATCAGAGTCCATTTTAAGAATAATTCCTTGGCAAGATTTTTACGCTTATATCAAATGACCAATAGTTAATTTGCCTTCTAAACAACAGCATTAAACATTAAGATGGCAATTTAAATTAATTAATTCACACAATTTGTACAAGCCATTTCACGTTTGTAAGATTATATGTTTCTATCCCTTTTTACAACTGAAGAAGTTTAAGTTCACAGAACTTAAGGGTCTGGCCAAATTTCCACAGTTTTAGGCAGAGCTGGGATTAGAATCAAAATCTCCTAACTCCAACTCCACTGCTGTTTCACTGAACCAGGCTGCCTCCTTAGAAATGTCAAATAATTAGATATAAATTAATGTAGTGAACACATCAATTATTTTCATTTTGCCTATTGAATACACTGTACCATTCTCTACTTTAGTTAAGCCAGTCTCCCTTCCACGATAACTTTATCCACTGTGTCTTGGAAGGAAGTATCTCAATAAATTAAATGTCTAAGTTTTAGCATACTATTCCTCATAACTTTAGGTCCCAGAAATGTAAAACAAATGATCAATATTCAGTTTTCAAGGTTACTTACAATGGATAAATTTGCATAAGATGATATATGGGTTTTAGTTAAATATATAATGTTTTCAATAAAAAATGCTCTAGAATGTTATATTATATAGCAATGAAAATGCACTCATAGAATGGAGCCTCAGAAAAATGCAAATAGCTATTCTTTCCTAAGATATAGTCTTTACCATATAAAAGGTGATTGACTTAAGTTGGATCCCTAGAAGCAGAGCCTTAGATGAGAATTTCTGTGTAGGTGGTTTCTTAAGAAATGCTCTCAGGAGAAAGAGATAGAAGCAGAATGGGGCAAGGGAAATTGCTAAACAGAGATGCAGTATAATCGGGAACATGACTGCACTGAATGCCAAGGGAACTCTGGAATGTAATTGCCACTGAATAGATCCCACATTTAGCCAGTTTGTGTCCCCATGTTTGTCAGTTTGGGATTACAGCTGCCTCCCTAGGAAGAGCCTTAATTTCGCAGCTAAGCTAACTCTGGAAAGGAGGGCAGCTCTGAGCTGTTAGCAGCCTGTATTCTACAGATGGAACCTGGATACGCCAGCCTATATACATTTCAATCCACTCCTGGGCTCATCTGAAACCATTTGTTTTTTTTCACGAAGTTAGTTAGGACATGATTTTTCCAAGATACTACGTGGTCACAATTTCTGAGAAAAGTTGTAATAAGAAAGTTCACAGTCACACTGCCACAGCTGGTCACACTGCCACTGCCACTCACTCCTTCATCACCCTTGCTAAATTTCCTTCCTCCTTGGCTAATACTTTTGCTAATAAAGATGGTTTTTCTGGTAGGATGCCCCGACACTCATCCCTGTTATAAATAGGCCCCTGGTTTCTTCACCCTTATGAAGCCACGATTTTTATCCTCACCTTTTATAGTTAACACTAGGCATATACCCTGGGGGATTACCAATGTGCTTTCTGCTTTCATTATGTGTAATAGCTCTACCTCTGCAGGGTGATTAGGGCCAATTACCCCCACTGGGTGGAAAATGCCTTCCTTTTTTTTTTTTTTTGTTCTAATATTGTGACATTTAATTAATTGTTTATTTAAAAAAATTTTTTGCAGACATTATATTGACAAATTATAGTCGTTATTTTGGTTCTTTTTTATTTTATTAAATCATAGCTATATACATTAATGCATTTATGGGGTACCACACTTTAATATGAAATGTAAAACACAACTATAGCCCAGGATGAAGGAGGGAAGAGGTAAATGCCTTCCTTATCTGACAAGGAACCCAAAGTGACTGGGAGGTACATATACAATTATGTTTATTGGGTCCCTTACTATCTGCCCTGGTAGCAACACCCTTCATCTAGGAGCTATGTCCTCCAAACTCATAGAATCTAAACTGTTAGGACTGAAATCATAGGTTTTCCATGTGGATTTCCAGGGATAATGGGGAACAAGGTCTCCCCTACTCCTACCCGTTGGTCCCACACCCATGTAGTCTATACGAGCCGTATTTAGCACCATATAGTGGCTGTTGGTTTTAAGTTACGTGCTTTTGCATGTTGTCATTTCCAAAGCTGGTGCCTCAGATGTGCCTTTGAGAAACCATTCCCCTAATATGTGAGGCTGCCAATTTTCAGACCTGGTAGCATATGATTGGAGCAATGGTTCCACTGTGATGTCATTTTCATGCACTCATTATTGTACCTCTTTTGTCAAGAGTGGATTGTTAAGCCCAGTGTGATGTTATGTAGAATTCCATATAGTTAGGTCATTTTGTGAATCCTAGGATGTTTAAGCTGACTGAATCCCGATATGCAAAAAAGGAAAACTCATACGGGGAATACATATCAATACCATTCAACATGAATTGCTACCCTCTCTGGGGTGGAAAACATCAACTTAGAGTCATTATTTGGTTTTCTGAGGAATGACATACAAGACTTTTCTCTGGTTTCTGTGCCTGGCAATTTGAGTCAGACATTAAGTAATGAAAGGAGCTTGACAGATCTTGGGAAGAAGATGCGTGCTGTTGGTTCTCGGGTAGCCTCTATTTCCACTGCACAAGGCTGCTCTGTTTATAAACCTATTGTGCAAGGGCTGGGGTGGCTGAGGACAGATATTAGCTGACATTTATTAGACAAATTATCCAATCCATTTGATTTTTCAGGTATTCTCCTGTATTGAATCCTGTCTGGTAGGCCCTTCCACAGATCATCTGCTTGCTTTTCTCTGAACATCCAGTCTAGTTCTTTCCAGGCCTGTGACCAACTAGCTGAGCCAATACCACTGCCCATGAGTCTGTGTTTTTCTTTATTAAAGACCATTGCTCTCTGCATACAAAGTAGATGGTCCTGTGTGCTACCCAAATTTATATTTATTGGAAAGATCATCCTACTCTACACTCATTCAAGGCCACCCTAGAGAAGAATTGAAATGCACTAAAATCATATAATAGATCTTTTCCAATATCCCCATTTTTCTCTTTTGACAGCCCTCCCTTTTATAACATGACATATAAATTTGGGCAATTCTGCTTCACTTAATGTGGGATATCACTATCTAAAGGCTCCCAAAGCCATCCCAGCGATATTAGAACTCTTCATATTGGTGTATAATTCTCCATAGACAGGTTCTGTGGAGGGTGAGATTTGTGTTACACTTCCTAGCTCCTCCTCTAAGTGTTGGCTGAAAGCCTCCCAAAGCTGCTGCTTCCTTTTTGGTCTCTGCATGATTTCAAGCAAGTGAAGCAGGAAATTATTCTCTAATAAGAGGGAGTCGATCATTTATACACATCCATAGCATGCTAGCACGTTCTGAGAAATCTGGGTTCAAGTATTTCTTTCCACGTACTCCCACCTAAGGTAGCATTCTACTCTTATTCTCTCAGGGCCCTGATTTGACGTAGGAGACTTGCTAGGGTTGAGGATTCAAACATCTATCTCTTAAGTTGTTGAAGTTCTGCTAATCTTACAATTAGATCCTGAGCTTTGCTTTGAATTTGTGATTGATCACCACAACTTTCATGTTCTTTCTTCAAAGCACCAGCGAAGTAGGACCAGATGTGGAATTCTTGTGTAAGTGGTCACTGAAGGTGTGTGCTTAGGAAAAAGGGCTTGAGGGAGGTAGACTAGGACAGGGAAAAGAGCTAAGCAGGTGCATGGCCTCAGCTGAAGTCCAGCTTCTGACTAATACTTAAAGATCTGTGCAGCATAAACTATACCACATACTTTTCCCACTTTGACACAAAGGGTCTTCTATAACTCCTATCAGTCAGGCATGGCAACCCAGGATGGTGGTGGGGAGTACATAAACTCCCAGGCAAGGGAGCTCTCCAGTAGCTGAGAAAAGTTCTCTAGAGAAGACAGCAGCTTTGAGAGGCTTTCAGCTAACATCTGCATATACCGGCCCAGTTAAAGAAATTTGGGCGGCTACACAGAGCATCTGCTACTAGGGTATTTTATTAATGCTGATCTACAGGTTCATATTCATGAATGTAATCTCATCTTTGGAGAAAATATAATTAAGAAGGGTCATAGATAACACATAACTGATTTAAAAAATTTTGGAGATCACCTTTTTTCCTTTTCCTTGTTTTGAATTATTGGATTTCAAGTCCATAGGAAATTTAAATAATTGTTTATTAGTTCCTGAGTGTGTGGACTGGCGATTTGGGCTTTGTTCAAGTGGGTGGCTTATCTACTGGTCTCACCTGGGCCTGTTCATTAGGTGTCATCAATTCACAGGATGGCAATGGGCTGGTGAGGCTGGGGTGGCCTTATTTCCATGTCTGGTGGTTGGTGCTTACTGACAGTTGAATCAGGCCATTGGCTGGAGTGATGGGAATGATTGAGCCACATGAATTCTAGGCTTACATATTGAACATCACAGAATTCCCAAGAGCACCAGGAGAGAGCAAGCTCTAATGTGCAAACACTCTCTAGATCTCTGTTTATGCCATGATGGCTATTGTGCTATTGGCCAAAACAAGTCACATGGCCAAGCCCAGAGAAAATGTGGGAGAGGATTACCCCATGGTGTAGATATAGGTAGGCAGTGCAGTGGCTTACCACAAATATTAGTAGACTTATTTACCATATTAAGGTAGCAACAAAGGGAGTGTTTTGCGGAATGTGCATAAAATAAATCTAATTTTACCAATTTCTTCAGAGAAAATAATTTCTCTTCTATTATTTATTTTTTAGGTTCAACATTTGTTGGATTTAAGAATGTTTGTCTGGGGGAAACTAATGTGATATTCATTACTAACCCTTTAAATGAGGATTTGCAACATCCAATCCATGTGAAGAATGTACAACTGGTTGATACTACTGAACAATCAAAAATATTTATACATAGGCCTGATATAAGGTAAAATATATAAAACCTCAAGGTTTTTTTTTTCTTTCTTTATAATTTTCTATTCTTTCTTTTTTTCTTTTCTTTCATCTCCCTGCTAAGGGTCTGAGAAAATTGCTATATTAAAATAACTGCTTTCCAAATATTCTATCATAGGCACTCCAAAGTGTTAGTGGTAATTAAATGTCAGCCATTATAACTGCTGTGACTATAAATATACAGAAACTTAGAAAAGTGATTTTTTTGATCACAAAGGTCAGTTGGTATCAGGATATTTCCAGAAGCAGGCAGCTGAGATTCTAAGTTATAGAAGAATATAGCCAGTAACTACTACTTATTATAAGAAGTACAGATCAGAAATTTAGATATAAGGCAATACCAGAGGAAATAAACTTTCTGTTAGTGGTCTTTGATCGTTTTCATCCTAAGGGAGAAAAGAAGGACTCATGCTCTGCACTTTAAGAGGTATTTCTTCAGAGAAATGCAATATTTCATAAACAGTTAACTTTAACTGATTTTATTTTGATGACAGCTCAACACTTATTTAATCATTGTTGTTGAACATCAATGTTTTAGCTCCTACTTAGTTGCCATTGAATCTTTCAGATTTAATATATAATTTTAGTATCTAAGTAAAGACAAAAATAATGCATTTTCCAACAGAATTTATCTGAGACCTGTGCTTGTAGCAGGTGCTGTTGGTGCCTGCCCAGATCATCTCCACTTGGCAGTGTCCCCAGCCCCCATCTGCTCTTTATGTTGGCAGATAACAAAACTTTTTCACAACTTTGCTCTTAGCCAAATAGGACTTGATTCTGAAGCCCAAAGCCCTCCCTACCACTATCACCTCTGCTGTCCCTAGAAAATGATTGACTGATAAAGAAGCACAAGGCCCAGGGCCTAGTCTCAAGGTGGTGGCAACTCCATAATGCGGTTCATGTCCCAGAGGTTTCCATGGGATCAGATTAAAGATAGTCTACAGGCCACATCATCTGCAATTTCTTTTCCTTTCTCTATGTGGCATGCCTTCCTCTATTTTGAGAAGATTCCTTGGATAACTCACTTGAACAAAAATCCACATCTCAGATTCTGTTTCTTGGGAATCTGAACTAAAATAGAGCCCAAACCAAATACAAAAGAGTGCTGCTGAGCACTCAGACCTGCTTACAAAACATTATACAGACTTGAACACAAAGGACCCATAAGCTACAGACATATTTGTAATAGCCTTCTCCAAGACTAATGTTTGACTAAGGAATGACTTAGAGCTTCATGTCTCTAAAATAACAAAAAGGAAGAGAGATGCTAGATGTTATTTAATAGATATGAGCCTTCCACTATAATTTTGTACTATAGCATTAGAATAAATTATGTTTCCCCATAGTATATATCATGGTATCATATATTGTACCTATCCCTTATGAATATACATTGCATGCTAAATACCTATGCCATTATTATAACCAGGTAGCAATCAATGAGCATAGGTAACTCAAAATGAAGCCAAAATACAAGCTATGTTTGAACTGCATGTAAAGTTTATAGTATGTCATCTTTTGTAGTTATGTATAGAGAGGTTACTAAAATATATAACATGATAGTCACAATCCAAGAATATCTGCATATGTGGTCTGACAGTTAAGTTCATGAACTTATCCTAGAAAAATTGCTACAAACCTCACTGCTGAATATCACTACAGTTGCCTTCATAGTACTCTCCTAAGGAAGCTATGCACTGATCCCAGTGCCTGGGCCTCCCTCCAAAGAAATTTTGGAACTTTTTCTGCAGTGGACATGAGAGCTGTCATTATATACACTTGATGTCCTGAATGTCATCAAAATGTCTTCCTTTCAATATTTCCTTTATCTTCAGGTAAAGAAAAAATTCACTGGGTGCCAGATCAGGTGAGTAGGGAGGCTATTCCAGTATAGTTTGTTTACTGGCTAAGAAGTCCCTCACAAATAGTACTACGTGAGTTGATGTATTGTCATTACTCTAATTCAAGCTTTGATAGTCTCAGAATGCCGTACAAAAACACACAACAATAATAATGGGCACCACTCAGCAAAACACCACTAGACTTTGACACAAACACAGAGGTGATATACCTGATACCTAATATACCTGATATACCAAAGCAATGAAACCTTACCGAGCTGTTTGTGCATTGTTGTCAATATAAGTGCATGTGGCAAGTGTACAAACTTAATTGTCAGACCTCATACATAGATAAAGGTCCGTAAAAATATATGCTAATCTACAATTAATGATGAGCTTAAAAGCTTATTATAGGAAGATAAAAGGGGATGAGCTTTTGATAAACATTTAAAGTATTTTATAATAACTAATACTTAAAAGTTTTTTAAAGACAATAACGAAGATGAAGATTTCCTTGTCAACATAGGGAGTTTGTATGTCCCATACAATAGCGTAACTGGAACTGTTCACCGGCTCTATAGGGCAATGTTAGTATATTGTGAACAATGCACAAATATAAAACCTAAAATTCAATGAAATATAGGACAGCAAGATGGAATTTTATATCCCACAGGTATAACTTGTCCTTTTGAAATGTTAATGAATTCATAATAATTTACCAAATCAAGCAGACCTCATTACAATGCTAAATACATACACTACATGGCCCCACTTTGAATCATCTCTGAAATAATATTAAATCAGTTGATCAAGTTTCTTTTATTCCCTCTTATCAAATACTCAAGTATATTCCTACTCTCTCATTTCACCTTTTCTTCACAGTAAGGTCAATCCATCAGATTGTGTAGACATGGTTTGTGATGCCAAAAGGAAATCTTTTCTTAGAGACATGGATGGTTCCTTTCTGGGGAATTCTGGTTCAGTGATACCTCAAGCAGAATATGAATGGGATGGAAACAGCCAACTAGGAATTGGAGACTACAGAATTCCTAAGGTGATGCTCACATTCTTGAATGGAAGTAGAATTCCTGTCACTGAGAAAGCGCCTTATAAAGGTTTGTTGGATCTTATTTCATTGTTAGTCCTTAAATTCATGAAACAAAATATATGTTTTATTTTTAATGATTGATGTCCTTAATATATTTTCTACTTGTTAAACTTACATAACAAGAAAAATATTATGTGACGTCTTTTATAAAGAAGTTTTTTATGACTAAATTGTTTATACACATGTTTCCAGGAATTATTAGAGATTCAACCTGTAAATACATTCCAGAATGGCAGAGCTATAAGTGCTTTGGGATGGAATATGCTATGATGGTTATTGAAAGCCTGGATTCTGACACAGAAACTCGAAGAATTTCACCAGTGGCTATTGTGAGCAACGGTTATGTTGATCTCATTAATGGTAGGTACTCAACGTACATGAACTAGAGTTATTCAAAGCATAAAACTAGAAAACATCAAAACTTTTTTGTCTTCCATTTGCAAGAAAGATCTAAGTGCAGGGGAGAGAATTGACTCTTTCAAAGTATCCCATCCAGGGATACAAAAACAGTTATTTCAAATGGACCATTAGAATAAGAACAAAGGGGGAGAAGGGAAGAGAAAAGGAAGGAGAAGTGAGAGAGTTATTTCTAGAGTGATCTTCATGTCTTTATTGATAAGGTGATATAAATATTTTGAAGAAAAAGTTGGCACAAGTATCTCTAAGATATAATCTGCCTTTCATAAATTTAGACAAACATAATGTGTTATTTACAATACTAGAGAAGTGGTGTTCTCAGTCTACTCATTTTTATTCTCATGAATCTGCCGAAGACTTCCCTTGTCAACAATGTGTTTTCATCTCTGATTCCTTTGACTGTCAAGACCATCTCCTAAAGCTCCAGAGTCAGGTTTCTTCCGTTCTGGGGGTAGGTGGCTGTAGCAGAAAGGAAAGGCAATGGTCTCTGTAAGATCAGCTTAACACCAAGGCTTTTTGAATTAGTAAGATGAACTTCTAAAAGCTCCTGAAAACAGGGCAGGGATTCATTGCACATCCCTGAAATGATAGTAGAGGCCCAAAGACTGGTCCCTAAGTAGGCTTAGAGTCTTTGATGTGCTGAAGGGACACATAGCCTGGGTCCGACAGATTTCTGTGCCTTGGTGGTACCATAATGTGTACCAAAATATACTAGGATTCAAACATAGTTGATATCCCTCAAAAATATGCATTTAAATTTGTTACAGAGAATAGAATGAAGCCAGGCAGGGGTTTCCTGAGGTTTCATGATGTTAAGGCTCTCCTCCCTCCTCCTACCCCACTGTGTGATCTCGTTTCTCTGGCTTACAGTCAACCCAGTTTCAAATGCTGCTTTGCAGATTTTAAATAGCAGAGACTATGGGAACAATTTTAGAGCAGTCAGCGAATAGTAGAGAAATCAAAAAGATGTTTTAAAATTATTCTGTTTTATAAAATGGAGGAGAAAAATTTCAATGTATTTCTTTTTACATTTCCCTTTTTGGCAGGCAGTACAAGTTTCATTTACAATAGTGACATGACATTTCCTTTAAAATGAATTCAAAATTGAAAAGGTGACTCTCAGTTTAAAGATGTCTTAAGCAAATGATGATAACATGGAAAAATCATGATTGTGTTAGAAGGATCACTGAAGCCTGAGATGTACCACACAAAATGGAAAAAAAAAAACAAAAAACAATTCCTCAGGATAAAAGTGACTGAATACTAGTAAACCTTCCTTTTAAATATTAATACTAAATTTTATTTATTTTAAAAATATGACTTGTCACTCTTTTTATTTTATATATAGACATTACTTTTGTTTTCAAAACCTACAAAATGGTATATTTAAAAGTAGAGCATTCATATTATTCCTTATTTCAGATCAGAAATAAAATAAAATAAAAGTAGAATTTATATTTTGTATCCTAAGGAAAATGTTATTCTGTACATGAGCTCTAGAAGTTTATATTGATTTCAAATTTGATTGAAGTTCACTTATAAATATTGATAATACTTCCAAGTAAGCCAGGAAATTCAGTAAACCTAATGAATAAATACATCAAGAAAATTCAACATTCCTTATTTCACTCAACATTTTATATATGCATAATCCCAGCCACTTTAAAACTAAAGGAATAGAGAAGTTTGCTATGAAAGTCAATGTTGCATCTGTTCAGAAAATGCCTGGATTTGGTAGGATAGCGCACATTCTATCTTGGCTTTGTAGAGGGTTTGATGAAGTGTTATTTCTGAGATGGCTTCAGTTCATTAACTATGTTGACACTCCAGTAATATCTGTAGTCACAGTCTTTAACAAAAATTTCTTAAATTAAAATTAAAATGGAGAAACATTAAAGACTTAATTAACCAAATGTGTTTGTTGAATTTACAAATTAACTAATGAACAAATGAGTAAGTGAAAGAATAAATTACTGAATAAATGGTCCAGGCATATAAATGTCCATACTTTCCAGGTACCTCATTTTTAACAAATTACCTCTGTGATAGCACATTTCCTAGCAACGAGCCTGAGGAAGTTGATCCCCCATCCAAGCGCACATTTGATAGGGAGGAGGGGGTCAAACATCTATTCCTCACCACATGGCCTGGGCTTGAATATGATTGTTAATGTAATCTTTGTGACTTTTCAGTACAAGTTCTGATCGATACATTAATTTACCTTTCTTTCCCTATAAAAGTAAGAGTACTAGGAAAGAGTTACTTCCCTACCAAGGTTTGAGAAAGAACTTAGATGGCTGAATAGTGGTGGATGGACAATGGGTCCAAATGCTGAACTTACATTTGGACTTGACCTCTGTAATTTATTTCTAATAAATTACTCTTCAGATTTTGTGCTATGAATAGTCATAATATAGGAACGTTATCTTCATT
The DNA here is from genome assembly GCA_963574575.1 of Galagoides demidoff. Classification (NCBI taxonomy): domain Eukaryota; kingdom Metazoa; phylum Chordata; class Mammalia; order Primates; family Galagidae; genus Galagoides; species Galagoides demidoff. Next base: position 43,406 of record CAUYQV010150819.1, on the reverse strand, counting down.
TTGCGTGGATTTAGGCCCGCAGGATCATGGCTGGTGTGCTGGATACACGTGCCAAAGAAGGCTGTCCCTCTTTCACAGCATTGTGGCTCTGAACAAATTTTATGAAGTTTACTTCACTGGTACCAGTCCCCAGAATCTTCGACTTCTGTTGCTTAATGTTGACTATGACAAGGTGAGGAGAGACAGCAATAATGTCTGAGGAGTTCTTGCTGTTGACTCTTTGTGTACATTTCTGTCTACTCAGGATTATACTTCTTCCTCAGTGCTCTCTAACACCATCTGCCTTACTGCCCACTTTCAAGAATTCATCAGGGTGCTCCTAAAAATACTATTAACCTATACAGTTTTCCTCAACCTAAAAGTATATATAAGCACCAAATATTCCCCATTCTCAATATGCAATTGAATCTGGTGTTCTCTATAGGAGGCATGACAGTGATGCCTATGATTTGTGTCATTAGCAAGCAAACCTGAATTTTTACATAAAAAATAGTGACCATCCAGATCTGACCATTTGAAATTATGTACTTATTTTCCATGCTATTATTACTTATATATAAAAATACCCACCTTTGGAATTTACTTCGGAGATTGCATGCAGGGTGTTATTTTAAATATCGCCAATAATGTCAAATCTCTGATACCGATTGAATTAAGCCAGGATCACTAAATTTATTACTACATCAGTGGGAAATATAATATATCCTCTGTTAGGCTAAGAAGATTTTGTTTTTCTGAGAGTTTGAGGCTTCAGAGTCCCACAGTGTTTGGAAGGTGAAGCAAGAACGCTGATGAGGGGAAGCACAGAGAGAAGAGTAACCAAAGGAAACCCCTGCCCTTTCAGCTGCTCCAGAAAAAACCTTAGAACCACTTGCTTCCCTCCTCTTTCTCTCATGTTCCTTGTCCAATCTATCCTCAAATTCTGCTATCTCCCTTCAAAATATCCAGAATCTGAGCACTTTTCACCACCCTCATTGCTACTGATCAGTTTGAGCCTTCCCTGGATTAAGGCAATTATCTCCCAACCCCTCTCTCTGCTTCTGCTTTTGCCCTTCTATAATTCAATTTTCACCTTAGGCTGCAGAGAGATACCTTCAAAACCTAAGTTGGATCAGTTCTCTCCCATCCCCTAACCCTGCAATAATTTCCCCATTGGTATCTGTATGAGTCATAATCCTCACAATGGCCTATGGGGCCGTATGAGAGTCTCTCCCATCCCTGAGCTCTCTGGCTTCCTCTTCTACTCCTCCAGCCATCCTGGACTCTGCTGTTGTTCAGTACGTCAGACATGGGCCTGTGCTTCAAGTGTTCCATCAGCCTGCCCTAGGTGGCTAACCTCCCTGTCTCTACCCTAGGTGGCTAACCTCCCTGTCTCTACCCTAGATGGCTCACCTCCCCATCTCTACCCTAGGTGGCTAACCTCCCCATCTTTACCCTAGGTGGCTCACCTCCCCATCTCTACCCTAGGTGGCTCACCTCCACGTCTCTACCCTAGGTGGCTAACCTCCCCGTCTCTACCCTAGGTGGCTAACCTCCCCGTCTCTACCCTAGGTGGCTAACCTCCTCGTCTCTACCCTAGGTGGCTAACCTCCCCGTCTCTACCCTAGGTGGCTCACCTCCCCGTCTCTACCCTAGGTGGCTCACCTCCCCGTCTCTACCCTAGGTGGCTAACTTCCCGGTCTCATCATATTCCACTTTCTCAGCAGGGTGACCTTGACCACCCCTCCTGACTTGGCTTCATAAACTTCTAACATGCTTTAGATTTTACTTTTTGTTATTTCTATTAATTTTTTCTCTCTCTTCACTCTGGAATGTAAATTAAAAGAAGGCAGTGGCTTTTGCCAGCACCTAGAATGCTATCTGGCTAAGATAGGAATTTAACTTTTGTTTTTTTAAAAAATAGGAAGAGAATATTTTAAATTTAATGAGAATGGTGACTACAAAGTAATGTGACTATTAGTGTATTCTGATCCTCTGAAATGCCGTCAAAAGGAGATTCCAAAACTATGCACAGCTTATTAGACTTCTTATTAATCCTTTCCTGCCCTTAGAAAAGCCACTCCTTACTTTGGGGCCATATCTGTTACCACAAAATGTAAGGAATGTAAACATGAAAAATAAATACAATTGAATCAGAGATGATAGCTATTTCAACTAATTTTTATTAGCTTACTTACCAATTTTTCTTCTCAAAGGTATTTTTTCAACATTATCTAATTTTATGTGGTTACATAGAGCACTGATAACCACCCCCACCACACACACACACCACCACCTGTATCCTGCCCCTAGACTTGAAAGCCTGGGTTGTACCTTATTATCTTTTACAATAGCAGTTCCCAACTTTTTTGGCAAGAGGAACTGGTTTCATAGAAGACAGTTTTTCCAGGGACAGTGAGGGAGCATGCAACTTAATCCCCTTGCTGGTGCCATTTACAACAGGGTTCGAGCTCCCATGATAACCTAATGTCCCTGCTGATGTGACAGGTGTGGGAGCTCAGGCAGTGATGAGTATGATAAGGGGCAGCTCTAGCTTGCCCCTTGCTCACGTCCTACTGTGTGCCCCAGAGATTGGGAACTGCAGTTTTAGAGAAACCCTTTTATTAAAATTTAGAGATACTTCTCCAATTATCTCTTTCTAATATTACCATTTTTCTACTGACAATCAACAATTAAGGGTGAAGTTGTACCACCTGTATAAATGTAAGCCCAGTTTTAAATTTTAGTTCCAAAGTTATTCTAAATCCATAAAATTTAGTTTTAATATTTTACAGAAGGTATACACAAAGGATATTTGTAAGTGCTAAATTCTAAAGATTATTTCATTGATTTATTTAAAATATTTATTTTTAACAGGCTGTCGTGGTAGGAATCTTTTTTTCCACACTTCAGCGTTTGGATGTCTACGTGAATGATTGGTTGGTCTGTCCCAAAAATACGGTGTGGAATGCTCAACAGAAATACTGTGAACCGAATGAACATATAGACACAGGTATTTCCTCGGAAAGCATAGTACACCTGGTATATGCATTTGGTTGCTTATAAAATTCTTTATGTGGAGTTGTTAATATTTTTAATACCTTAGCTATTGACCAATGCCACAGAAAATAAGCGTTTAGCCATGGTCCAGCAAATAGTAAAATGTGTTCCCTTACAACACGAGGGTCCTGCAAGTTCACTCTCGATGGAATTCATCTGTCTGCACAATGCAGATGTTAGTTTTTGTTTGTGGGGGTCATTCTTTTGCTCCCTGAGAACTTTTTAATTCTATATACATTGTTTAGTCATTTCTACAGCCGCAAGAGATTTTGCTTAGAATGTGTACCTTACCTCTGCTTTACTTCTATTTCATAGAGGTCAGAGCCTAAATTAATTTGTAATCATCAGAAGTATTACCAACCAAACTAGTCTTATGTCAACCAAACAGTATGAAGTAAATGTGATAAAGTCTGGATTTAAACAAAACCTGTGGAAGAAGCTACGCTCATCCCTTTATTAATATTTTGAACCAGGATTTATTTCTGCTCACTTCAGTCCTTTTGTTCAATAGGGTTCTAACGTCATTCTTTCCATTCCACAAGTGCTACCTCAGATGTGCTCCAGAATCATGGCTAACCATTACAAAACTGCATTCTGTAGAGCAAGTATCCTCCAACTATGGCCCCATGGGCCACATGCGGCCGCCTAGGACATTTATCTGGTCTGCCAGGTGTTCTTGCCACTGCTGCCTGTCCTGCTTAGCAGCCAACTTGTCTCAGGGCCTGCAATGATCTGAGGGACAGTGAACTGGCCCCCTGTTTAAAAAGTTTGAGGACCCCTGCTGCAAATCATAATATAAGCTAGACTTGCAAATATGAATAGATAATCTGCACTCTACCATTTATAGATCAGGTCCTATTTCTGCTAATTATGTGAATAGCTAACATTTCTAGAGACATTACTATATGCCAGGCACTATTCTGAGAGCTTCACCTGTGACTCATTGTTACTGTATCATGACAACTCTGTGAGGAAAGCACAGATGATTCAACTGAGGCACAGGAGGGCAACGTCTCAGTCTTAGTTGTGCTGCCATATCAAAATACTACAGACCGGGCACTGAACCACAGAAATTTGTTTTCTCCAATCTCTGGAAACCCAAGGTCGGGTGTCAGCATGGTCAGGTTTTGCTGCGGGTACTGTTCTCAGCTTGTGGTGGCCCCTTTATTGCTGTGTCCTCAGATGGCAGAGAGAGTGACAGCAAGCTCTGTGCTGTCTCTTTGTGTAAGGGCTTAATTCTATCACAAGAGTCCCACTCTCAAGCTGCATGTAAGCCTTATTTCCTACCAAAGGACCCCATCCCCAAATACCATCTTATTAAGGCTTCAATTATATAAATATTGGGGCACATAATTCAGTCCACAGCAGTCTCAGAGCTGGTACAGGCAGAGCAGGGACTTGGAACCAGTCTCCCTCTAGAACCCATTCACTTAACCATTGCGCTAAGTTGCCTTCTTATAAGCCAAGAGAGTCAGTATTATTACTTTTCATACAAATAATTGCACCTATTTACAGCTTAATTTTCATCATTTTTTCACTCTTCTAATACAACACATATGGTACCAAGCAGTCTGACCTTCAGGAGAATGGGAAGTATCTCAATGGGCAGAATGTAATATAAAGAACTATTCACACACATGCTGAAGGGTTGGAAAGCAATACCATTACTGCCCTCTTATAGATAAGTGTGTGTATGATGCGAGTGGTGGTGGTTTTCTGAAATAGCATTGCTTTTCGGTGAACTTTTTGCTTTGGCACTTGGAATGCAAAATAACGTCCCTGTATTATGAATCCATACATATTTGAGGGGGCACCCAACACATTTTATTGTATTTATGTCTTTGCTGCCTTTATTTCTGTGTAAACACAAGAAAAGCTACCTGAGATAAATGATGAATTTTTCCTCTGCAAGTAGCTTGAGAGTAGCTTCAGTTGGTAGCACAATGTACAGTTTTCAGATTCATGCAATGTTTAAGCAAAATTGCACCTAGGATTTATACTAGAAGATGTTTTAAAATATATAGGAACAATGAAGTGGTTTCTTAATGCTATAATCGGTTATATCCATAAGAAATTCCCTCTTCTTCCTAAAATTGTAATTTATTTTCCCAGTAAATCTCACAATGAAATATGGTAAGAAGCTACATGTCTCCTTTCACTATTATGCAGTTCAGCATTTGTCTGGGCTCACCAGATATTACCTCTTAGATATTGCGATACTCTGCCATAAAATCATACATATGTGTGTATGTATGATATAGTATACATTGAGTTCAATCTTTTCTGTGAAATTCGGTTCCCTAGTAGAATTTGTTTTGCATCAACCAACCACTCAAGATTTTTCAGGCTGAAATGTAAACGGGTTTCATTGCCTTAAGAGTCTTCTGAGATATTTTAATGCATCCTTCATTTTAATCTTCGTTTTAATTACATATTTGTGTCCTTGGTAAAAATAGAAACCCTGAATTGCAAATGTTCTTTTAAGAGTTGGTATATAACACTGCATAAATTAGGTGGCTAGTAAAGTTAAATTTATATTTTTTAAATTGCCAAAAGTCTTCAGTCAGGGCTTTAAAATTCTGAACATGTTACAGGTACAGTCTAGGCTCTTGGGTTCATAATTATATGTGTTTCTTATTTATCCTCTGTATAAAAAAATTGTTTTAAAAACAATTTAATATATAATGATTATTAATAGTGTATTTTAAAGGATTGACTTTAATTTTGCATGTCAGTTCTGTTTTTGTTTTTCTTTCTTATGACAGAATAACATTGAATTTCTCCAAATTTTCTCAATTCAAACAGATAATACATGATAAAGCATGATAATATAAATATATTTAGCTGTTCTATCTTGGCTTTTTTCCTTCCTAGAGCAATTCCTTCCTAACCTGGATTCCACTGTTGTTGGTGAAAACTACTTTGATAGAACCTACCAGATGCTTTACATTTTGGTCAAAGGAACGACACCTGTTGAAATCCACACTGCCACAGTCATATTTGTTTCTTTCCAATTACCTACGGTAACAGAGGATGACTTTTATAGCTCTACTAATCTGGTTAGAAATCTTGCCTTATTCCTGAAGATACCAAGTGACAAAATCCGTATCAGTAAAATAATAAGAGGGGAGAGATTGCGGAGGAAGAGGGCCCTGGGACTCACAATTGAACTGGAGATTGGAGAGCCTCCCACTCAGTTCCTGAGCAATGACACTACAGGTAGGAATGACAGCTGTTTGCATCAGGGGAATCAATTACAGAATCTGCATCCGTACGTAACCCTATCAGGGTCTGGTGAACCAGGCCTCAGGTTCCACCAGCCCTACATCCTGAACCTTGTAATGGCCTAGAGACTCTTTTCCTTTCTCTACTTCCCTAATCCAAACCATTTTAGAATTGTGAGGGAATTTCAGCCTGTACTTTGTTACTGGGGTTATTAGCGAATGCAACAAAAGAATCTGATCTAATATAGAAAGATACAGAAAAACCTATCTAAAGAAGTGACCTTATAGCTCAGAAATTAAGGATGAAAATATTCAGTGATTCAATAGGAAGGAGAAATAGGGTACTAGGCTGAGGAAACCACTGGGGAGACTTTGGTACATTGGAAGAACTGGTCTGGAAAGGAGAGCACCAGGAAGGGGGAGCTGCTGGAGGGGAAGCTGAGTAGCCGGCTGGGAGCTTCAGAAGTGTAAAGAAGGACCGTGGATGTTTTTTGGAGACCCTTGCATATTCTGAACCGTGGGGTGGTGGGTGAGATTTCCATAGTGAAGTCTCAGATTTTTCTTACCAAGGGCAGATGAACAGAAGCATAATCCGTCTTTATTTCCTGTGACTGGGTTAACTGTTCTCTCCATCCATCATTCCCTCTCTGGGTCCCTCACTTTCCATACCCAATTTGCTACATAGCAGAGATAAAAATAACCTAACTTTCCCATTAGAGGTATGTCTGCTGGCTTAAATCATTTCCTTAGGGTGACTCAATTTGGAGATTTGGGTAAATGCTCAGGGCCTCAGAGTTACTTTCTTAACTTCTCCTTTCTGTTCAGTAGCTGAATACTAAGAGACTGTCCTAACCTTAGGCCCTCATGGTACCCTCTTGTCTACAAGCCTCTGCCACAGGGTGGGTCGGTCTTCTCCGTTCTCCACACACATCTCTTGAGGTACCAGCTTTCCAGCGTGCAGTAACGTACCCAGCTGCTAACTCCCAGCTGTGTCTTTGTCTCCAGTGGTGAAGCACGAGTACTCTCACCTAGGCATTTCCCTCTCCAAGAATAAGAGATGGAGCTCTCTCTGTCAGAGGAAGGTTCACCATCCAGCTAAGGAAGCTTAGGCTTCAAAGCCCCTCACTTGGACAAGGCCTGGAGAACATATTCACTGTCAAGGCCCTAAGAGAGGTCATAATAACGTGGTCAAATCATGGAATGTCATTGCAAAGTTGCAGAAGTAAAATATATTTAGCAGTAAATATATTTTCTGCTGCCTGCCTGCCTTCTTTCTCTTTTCTTTTCTTTCTTTCTTTTTTTTAGAGACAGAGTCTCACTTTCTCAGAGTGTCCAGTAAAGTGTATAAACATCAGGTCCACAAAATTGGAAACTCCGGTATCTTCCTTGGGTGGCGTTTTCATTAAAGTCCCGGGCTCTGTGACGGGTGTACTAGGTGAAATTATCACTTTCTGCCACTAGGGGGGTGTCATCACTCCTCTGGGGTGGGGTGCTACTAAGTGTTGACTCCATGCACCTGTGACGTTCTCGCCCTGGAAATCCACCAAATAGGCAGTCAGAAATTCCTTCTCTTGTGGGGATAAGCCTGTGGAAAGGTTTGCGTGAGTGGAGGGAGGTCATTAATTTTAATTGAAAGAGCACAGGAAGCAAAGGCCTGTGTTGCAGCCTGATCGCACATGCCGATCTCTGCCCAGGGTCCTAAGTTTGCTTTCCTTCATCAGCCCTGTCCTTCCTCAGACTTACAGGGTCAGGGCTTTGTACTTAACATGACATAGGCTGTTAATTTAGTCCAGAAGGTACAGAGGGCAAACTCATACAGATTACTTAGTCACTCTTAGAAATCCCTGGTAATCCCTTACATGTCAAAAATTTGACATGTAAGGGAGGTCAAAAATTTACCACACTGGCCATTAGTTACCCAAAGAAACTGTGATTTATTTCCTATATGTGACCCAATACCCTCACATACCATCTTTCTATCCCAATGCCCCCCCAAAATGGTTTTAGCTTGTTAGTCAGACTTACCCAGACAGATATAAGAAGGCAGTTTAAGAGTGTGGAGGGTAGGGATGGGTGGAGTAACAGGCTAATGACATGTTCTCCAGACATACAAGACTGGAATAGGGTTTCAAGTCTCAAGAGAGCCCTGTAACTTGGTGACTCACAGCAAAATGTTGGGAAGTGGCAAGAAATATGAGCACGTAGCTGTACCCCTGGCTCTCCACAGTTTTTACATAGTATCTGGATATCCAGAAGTTCCCCGTTGTCCTAGAAAGGGGTTAATTAGTATTAAAGGAACTTCTGGGCAGGCAGAGTCCTGAGGTCAGGAATAAGAAGCCTTCACGTTAAGGTATTTGGAAGGCCTTCTTGAAGAAGACTATGCTGGAGAGAGTGAGGGGAGAGAGAGGGGTCTCAAAGAGTGAGCATTTATCCAGAAGAGACCTTCTCTGACAAGGAGTGAAACTCCCTAAGACTGTGGGTTTCAAAATGTCATGAATCAGACTCATTGGCCCAGGACATTGCCTCCTTCTTCCTGTGTACACTAAGCTTTAGGGCTCAGCTTTGATGGAAAAAAACTCAGTGATTTGGATCCTCAAGACTTGGCTCTGGATATGGAAGGTGCAGGATATCTAGGAATAGAGGTTAGCAAGCCTCATGATAGAGCAAAACAATGGCCTACAATTGTTTTTCAGAAGATCACTCTGACTGCTGTGTATGGAATGGAGTGGAAAGAGGGCAAGAATGAATATGAGAAATCCAGTTTAAAAAGTATTTGTAGGTCTGCAGATAAGAGATTTAGCTGGGATTCTTCTAGCGGAGACAGAGTTAGAAATCTGAAATTGATTAGACATGGTGTGGAGGAAAAAATGAAGTAGCAGAGATCAAGCAAAAATACCAGGAATGTGAGGTATTGAGGGGCCACCTTGTTAGACAAGGGGAAGTAGGTTCAAGAGGAAATCGTGGACCTGCCATGCTAGAAAAGGGGAACAGAAACTGTATTTAATGTTAAAATGAGTTTTGAAAATTGTCAAAGGTCTAAAGCAAGTAACAATCTGTACATACTAAGAATTTGATGGATTCTAATTATTCTTTCACTCCAAAATTAACACTCTAGTCTTAAAAACTTGTATGTGATGATAAAAATGCACAATAGTGCTTCACTTCCAAACCAAAGTTGCCATGGGAAGGTATTCAGTTAAGAGAGATATTCCCCTACTATACTTGCATTCCTGTTGCTTGTATTACTTAATCAATCTTTGTTTCTTTAATTCCAGTTTAAAACATAAGTCTTCTGAGTTCTTGATTTTTCTTGACCTTGTTAATATGACTGTTAGGTTTTGCTCTTACATAATTAGGAAGAATTCTTAGAACTCTTTGATGTGATGGAGCAATGCAAAGAAAGCTAAGATGAAAATGTTCATTTGTTTCCACAGTTCTATACTTTTATCCTCTACATGTCATGATACCATTTCCCCTTAGGGCAGATGCAATTATCTGAACTCCAGGAAATTATTAATTCTCTTGGACAAGCCATAATTTTAGGAAAAAGCACCAGCATCCTTGGATTTAATATTTCTTCCATGTCTATCACTAATCCTCTCCCCAGTCCAAGTGACCCTGAGTGGATTAAGGTAAGAAAATACAACAAGAAAGAATGTATTTTCACCATTTAAAATAGGAATATGACATATTATTTTTCATTTTAATTCTCTTTTTCTATTTCAAGATAGTAATTTAGAAGGCATGTCTTTTAATTCATTGTTGACTATGTTTTCCATAAAACATAGGATCCCAAAGGATCCCAAAAGGATAATAATGTAGTTTGGGGGGAAAGGCATATATTCTAAAAAAAAAAAAATGTGTATTGGTTTCAAATGTACTTTGCTTTAAATATCTATAATAAGGCTTTAGATACTTAATATAGAATAAATCTTATAATTATATTAAACATGCGGAACATAGTGTTTATTTTTTTAATTTTTATTTATTTTATTTTACCTTTTGCGACAAAGTCTCACTCTGTTGCCCTCCGTAGAGTGCCATGGTATCATAGCTCATAGCAACCTCAAACTCTTGGGCTAAAGAAATCCTCTTGCTCAACCTCCCAAGTATCTGCAACCACAGGTGCCAGCCACCACGCCCAGCTAGTTTTTTGTATTTTTAATAGATATGAGGTCTCTCTCTTGCTCAGGCTGCTCTTGAACTCCTGAGCTCAAGCAAACCACCTGCCTCAGCCTCACAGAGTCCTAGCATTACAGACATGCACCACCTTGCCTGGCCAACATATTTTTTAATAAATAATGACTATATTACACTTAATCCAGCTAAGATGAGTTTGCTGCTGAATATGATTTATTATGTAAAAACCACTTCATTATTCGTGTCCATTCACAGGTGACTGCCCAGCGAGTTGAAAGGTCTGCATTTCCTGTTCATCACGTGGCCTTTGTGTCCTCACTCTCAGTGATTATTCAGCCAGTGGCTACACAGCCAGGACAGCCGTTCTCTCAGCAGCCTTCAGTAAAGGCAGTAGATTCTGATGTAAGTCAGTCATAACTCAAAATTTTACTTGAGTGAAGGACTTAAGCCAGGGGTCCTCAAACTTTTTAAACAGGGGGCCAGTTCACTGTCCCTCATACCGTTGGAGGGCCAGACTATAGTTTAAAAGGACAGGCAGCGTCTGCAAAAACACCCCGTGGGCTGGATAAATGTCCTTGGTGGGTCACCTGTGGCCTGCGGGCCATAGTTTGAGGATGCCTGAAAGCTATAAATGCTGGAGGGTGAGCCAAGTTTATTAATCTTGGTATGTTGGCAGCCTGAGGACTGTACCGCCCCTTCAAAGTTGGACATACGGAGACCATCTTTTATGGTTTTAAAAACATTTCTCTTTAATGAATTTCTACTGCTGCTCATATTTATGAACTCTGTTTAGAATAAGGAGCTTCTGTAGACTTTGAATTTGTAATAAGGTATTTATAAAAATCAAGTTTTGATATCCTCCAATAAAAGAAAAAGCGTGGGAAAAGGACAGTTCAATTGCTATAATTCTTTACCTTTTTTTTTTTTTTAGGGTAATTGTGTATCAATAGAGATTACTACACTGACTTTGAAGGCCATACTAAAAGACTCCAATAATAACCCGGTCAGTGGTCTTAGTGGAAATACAACAATTCCATTTAGGAGCTGCTGGGCCAATTATACAGACCTTACTCCTCCTCTCCGAACAGGTAAGTGAACTATTTTGGGTGCTTACAGTAATATATAACATGAGTAGGGACAATTGCAATTTTCTTTTAATGAACAAAGCATTCTATACCACTCTGGTCAGTAAATTATGGATATTAGAATCTGATATTTTGCCTTGGTTCCTGAAAATAAGTCTAGCTTAGATAAATATATTTGATCTACAAAACAAAATAGAAACTAAAATAAGCAAGTAAGAAAATCGAAATTGTGTCATGACGTATATTTTATTTTTGTATCCATTTTTCTAAGTTTTCTCACTAAATCATCGATTACATGTATAGTAAGAAAAATTAATATGTGGATTTTCAAATTCAAGAAAAGAAAGAAGTAGGCTCATATAACTTTAATGTCCCAGGTAGGAGTTCAGAGCTGGGCCAGAAAGTTGGCTGTAGTCCTTTTGAAAGTCACTACAAAGGAGAAAACATGAGCTGATATTATCATGATTTACAGTACCCAGCACCTAAACCAGCTGCTGTAGAGAATTATAGCATGCTCTGAGAAGAGCAAGTGTCTCCCATGAGTCCTCAGGAAGACTGTACAATGAATCTGTACCAAGTGACGTCTTCAGCATTGATCCAGGAAGCACAGCCACGACTGCCACAGTGAGGCCTCTCGTGTTTCTTCCAAAAGAGTTGAAGGCATGGCACCAATGGGTAAAAGCCATCCTACTGGGACCAAAATTGTATGTCCCCAAATAGGGTCTCTCTTAAAGACAGATTGTAGGGTATCTAAGAGAATGAAATGGATAGGCTGCTAATACTTGGGATAAACCTTCATTGGTCTGTTAACCCCAATCCAGGGCCCACAAAAGATCTGTAGAGGCCTTACCTTCTGAAAAGGTTATGTAGTGGCAGTCCCTGCTTCTTATCACTGCTCTCCACACACACACACACACACACACACACACAGAATAAAAGTAACTATAAAGAGAAAGATAAGTAAAAGAACTCCCAGCAATGTTCTGATTTTTTTTTTTTTTTGAGACAGAGTCTCACTATGTCACCCTCAATAGAATACTGTGGTGTCACAGCTCACGGCAACTTCAAACTCCTAAGCTCAACCAATTCTCTTGCCTCAGCCTCCCAAGTAGCTGGGGCTACGGGCACCTGCCACAACACCTGACTATTTTTCATTGCAGGTGTCATTGTTGTTTAGCTGGCCCAGGCCAGGTTCAAACCCAGTCTCAGTGTATATGGCTGGCACCATAACCATCGTGCTATGGGCACCAAGTCAACGGTCTGATTTTTTTTTTTTTTTCAGTTTTTGGCCGGGGCTGGGTTTGAACCTGCCACCTCCAGCATTTGGGACCAGCACCCTACTCCTTTGAGCCACAGGCACCGCCCAATGGTCTGATTTTTTCAGAATACCTAATATCAAAAGCTAAAATCATTCTGAAGGATTTTTCCCTTATTTTTTGTTTCTTCATGCTTTGATTATGCCCTCAACCACATGTGTTCAATCTGCCTACTTGGCAGCAATATATCAACCAAATGTTCACTAATACTCGAATGGCAATGAGTTCAACGTTGTGCTCTTAGACAAGTACCTAGTATCCTGTTGCTTGTTGACTAAGGGCAGAGAGCCAAATTCTTTTAACAGCCTAAAGAGAATTCTTTTATGGAAATTGAGGCATGTGGCAAGAACCTTGCCTGAAGAGAAGGTCCCTCACCTCTTCATGAAGGTGGACCTAATAAATATTCAGTGGCAAAGACCCAATCTTGTGACCAACGTCCTCAAAATACCACTTTTGAATAGTAATATCCCAATATTCCCAATATTATTTGGGAATCTCTGGAGTAATAAGGCAATAAAATAAATTTGGCATTTCACCATGGTAACAAAATAGTTAAAGTACTTTCTTTTTATACAGTAAGGTTTCCTTCTCAGAATCCAAAGCTTCCCTTGCAGTGTCCATGTGACCTCCTATGGAGAAGAGCCATTGCTTCTCATTTGCTTGTTTCTTTCCCGTCTTCTCTCCATCCTTCCCTTAACTCTACTTTCTCCTCCCCCTCTCCTCTGTCCTCCTCTCCTCTTTCTATTTCCTTTCTTTTCTTTCATAAAGCATGGAGTCTCAGTTCCCTGGTTATGTATAATGCATCTCTTAATGCATCTCTTCATTATTTTAGGTGAATTAGCCAATTAGTAGATTGACCACAGTAAAATTATAGTAACAACAAAGCATGTGTGAGATCATGAACAATACACCTTTCTCTTGACTCTTTCTAGCAGGTCCCCCTCCCCCACTACTGAAGGACATCATGCCCTTGCTAATCAAACTTCAGCACCGCTTGTCTACACAGAGCTTCATACACAGCAATGCAGGGCCACCTGGGTAGAGGCAATATGAGTTGTGGTTACCAACACAAAAATAGAAATGTGAGAATTGGGCAGGAGAAAAAGGAAGTAAAGAGCTGAGACTGTATCTTCTGCCAACCCAGATGAAGATGGTATTGCTAATAGACAATTGAGACATATCTGTCTAGTGACCTATGTAATGTTTAGTGTTTGTTTCAGTTTCTATTGCCACTTAAAAAATAGCCTAAAATCTAATGGCTTAAAAATAGCCACCATTTGATTTGCTCAAAATTCTGGGAGTCAGAAATTTGGGCACCAATGGCTCATCTCTATGACATCTTCAGCTGGGAATTTCTAATAGCTGGGGTTAGAGAGCATGGCTTGATTATGGTCATATCTCTAAGGTCTTTGATTCTGCATATTTGTTCCATTCTTCAGTTTTAGGCTGCCGTTCTATGAGACTATCTTAGCCTTCCTGACCATTAATTCTACAGAAGGGGAAAAACAAAATAAAACACAAAGACCAGCTCTTTACTCTTCAAAAGCATTGAAAAAAAAATGCACCTGCTGCAAAAATTCAAGGTTTTTCTCAAACTGAAAAAGAAAAAATTCAAATACACCTTTGTTATGAACTATCAGTGGCAGAAACTTCTGTAGAACAGTGCCCACACATCTTGAAAGTTATAGAATACATTGCTAATGTTTGTGAAAGCACAAGTGGGATCAAGATCTAATTATGGTCTCCTCTTAAAAAGAGTGAAAACAGAAAAGTTTTTTTACAAACAAATAATAGATAACAGAGGAGTGAAAACTCACATAGCTATGTACTCGTAAGTATTGCAAATGCTGTTCTACCATTGACAATAGCAATAGTCTTAGAAGAAAATATGTCAAGGAAAAATACAGGTGGCCATGAAGTTGGTGTGCAACTTAAAATAGCACACAATTTCACGGTCACCCTGTATATTGCCTACCTCCCATTCAAAACTGTGGAAAGATTCAGCATGTAAATTTAAAAAAATATTTGGATGAGCTCCTTATTTTTTTACACTCTAAACACATGTAACAGTGGTTTCCCTGAGATGATTACTTGAGGTAAGAAGAAGGAAAGGGTCACTATCTTGCAACAACAAAAATAGCCTCTGACTTAAAGCAAACGTGGAAGATGGTTAAAAACTGTTGAATCTGAGCAGATGGAATATACTGGTTTATTACACTATTCTTTCGACTCTTCTCTAGTTTGAAATTGTTTAAAATAAAAAGTTCAGCACCCATCCCATCTCCCCCAAGTGAGACTGAGGCTTCTCCAATCCTGTCAAGGAGGAATGAATGAAACAGAGATTGAAAACTGTCACCTCCCTTTCCTACTGTCCTTCATTTCAAACAGCCTGTCTCTAGTCCTGAGCAGCCTGAGCAGTACAGCCCTAAGAACCAGGTATATTGTTGCAGAAAGAAAATCTATGCAGGTTCCCTTTGCCTGGAGCTAATGGGCAGATTGAATTCTGAGACTGTCTCTACACGTGTCTGTACTTAAACTAATTCCTTTGACTCAATTTTCATATACATTTTTTAGCCAACGAAAACCAATTTGGAACCCTATGAAAATAGGGAAAAAATAAAAGGAAATCAAGCACTGTGATGCTTTTTTTTTCCCCCTTAGGAAAAAATTTTAAGATTGAATTTATACTGGATGACGTTGCCTGGGTAGAATCCAGAACTTTCAGCCTGCCAGCACAGTCTGTCGCCAGCAGCAGCAGCAGCAGCAGTAGCAGCAGTAGCAGCAATAGCAAAGCCTCAACTGTGGGTACATCTGCCCAGATAATGACTATAGCAATTAGCTGTCTGCTGGGAAGAATGCTGCTCTTGGAAATATTTATGGCTGCAGTTTTTGTTTTGAATGTAACTGTAGGTGAGTACCTTTCATTTCTTATACGTGTCTTGATATAATGGGGTTACTTATGCATGGCACCACTGCAAACACAAAGAGAAAGTGACAACCTCAATGGCAGAGATAAGACAACCTTACAGAAAGTATTATTCACATGACGTCAGCATGTAACAATGTGGGGAATGAGAAGTATAGGAAATATCAGAACTCTTTTTGCGTTGTAAGACCCAGAAGTTCTGCTTCAAGTATTTTTGGCAGTAGAATGATTACTTAACTGAGATCAGAAGTTGTCTGGTTTCTGCCACAGCTAGATTCCAAGGACTCAAATGATGCCCTCTAGAACCTCTGTCTGTCCATCTCATGGTTCCATCATCCTCTGTGGTAGCTCCACGCCCAGGCCTATGCTCACCTCCTCAATCCTCATGACAAAGGTACCCACTAACACCTTCACAATTTATATTCTTGCAGCCCAGGAGCCAAACCAGAAAAAGAAAAATGTCTTTCTCAACCATTCCAGTAAAAGTCCCAAAGCTATGGCATGGACCTGGCTTGGGTCACATCCCATTCCTGAACCAATCACTGCAGTCACAGTGGTTCAGTTAGCTTTACATAGGTCACAAAAAGTGAGGTGCTGAGAATGTTTGAGATGTGGTTTTACTAAGGGGAAAAAAGGGTGCTAGTACCAGAAGTGGCAGGCAGACAGAGAAGGTGAATATCGGGAATATTAATAGGAGGGAGAGGTCTCTATGGAATGGTTAGAGACCAGTGTAAATGTCACTCCATCAGCAACAGGTGAAAGTTAGGAGTGCATAAAATGTATAAGACTTGGAAAGGGAGAGAAAAGGCACCTAAGAACAGAGATATGGTAGGAGCAAAGGAGAAAGTGGGAGTGGGAAAGGCGTCTCCCACTGTGTTTGTCCACATTCAGCATGGACTTCCTCATCTTCCCCTCCACGCAGACACCTTCTCTTGCTGCCCCACTCAGTTCATGCAGGTGCCATCTTTTCTGATCCTGCAGCCTGATACTTCTGAGCCTTCTCCCCCTCCTTCAACTCCACAGCCCTGAGATGCTCTGTACCATCTATTTCCAACCACCATGTCTCATATCTGTCCCTCATTTCAAGTCTCACTACTTGAGTTGGCAATATTTTTTCTTCTCACTTGACCTATTAGCAAGTGAATTCCTTGCTTCCAGGCTCCCCCACTTCCAACCTACCTTCCATATTTCTGTCCTAAGCCATGAGATCATGTTCATGATAATAGTAATTCAAATCCTCAAAGATGTCTCACTACATGCAAAATATAATCAACATCAGAGGCCCTGGAACTAGTTTTAAAGATGACTTCCTTGTACCGAATCATTCCTAGGAAAGATTGTAATAGGTTTCCCTTCTTCCTTCCCACTCTGCAATACATTTAATTCTTGTGGTCTCCTTGGTGTCCAATTGTGCATTGTTTACACCGTTATTATAGCCCTTTCACTTTTACTGAACTTATATCAAATCTATCTTCCTCACTAAGTTGTGAGCACTTAGAGGACCACATGCTTAAGCCAGGTGCAGTGGTGTACTCTGTAGTCCCCGACTACTGTAGTTCCAGACTCCTGTACTCCTAGCTACTTGGGAAACTGAGGCAGGGGGATTGAGGCCAACCTGGGCAATAGCAAGACCTCATTTCTAAAATATATATATGTATAATAATTTTTTTATAAAGAACACCTGCTTTACATTTTATAGATATTGAAAATGTTTAATTGATTTTACATCTTAAAAGGTAAGTGCTGAACTACAACTTAGGGAGAAATATTGGGGAGGGGTATTGTAGGCAAATCATCAAGCACTTTGACTGGGACATATCAACGAGTTTACAATTGACTTAAATGGAAAAGAAAAGAAAATCATCACATAAGTAAGACTATATTAATAAGGTGGAGGAAGAATCTGAAGTCAGGTAATAATTTAGATGGGAACTAAAGCATTTTGAGCAATAAAATATAAGTAAATTTATATTTAAATTTAAAATATAAAGAAGGTCAGGATGAGAAGACATTAGTAAGGCTGGTTCTGGAAGGAACAAAATGAACTGAGGGCATAAACCAACTGCTGGGGCTTTGGGAACAGTTATAAACTGTTATAAACCATGAAGAAGCGAATCCTTTCCTCCCTCCTCATGGCAGAAACCAGCAGTAAAGGGAGAAGCACAGTCTGCAGAGACCTTGTCCTGGCCTCCTGTAGCTAAACAGAGATAAGCTGGTTTGCAGCTAACGGGCAATGAACAACACACAGGTTATAGTTATGCCAGTTTTATTTTTTTGGTCCCCAGAATCCTCATAAAAGTAAGACTAGTCACTTATTTTATAATAAGATGACAAATATTGCTTAACTTTATGTTTCCCACCTCGGAAGCATTAAAATCTAAGGCCTAGTTGGCTAAGTACTGCTTGATAGATATTCGTGCATTTCATTAAACACGTTGTTGTCTAATTATCTTCATGGACTTTCATTCTGTTTGTTCCTGACAACTCTGGTACTTTGCTACAGTAAGAAAATTCTATTTTCAAATCATCAGAAAATGATGTAGTTCCTGACTCTTTTTTGGGATATTTTTAGATTTAAAAAATTAATCAATGTAAAAAGTTAATCAATACCTTCTTCTTTACTACTACATAAACTAGTATTTCAATTAAAACATAAGATGACGTAAACACCATTAATAAACTGAAATTCTGGGTTCTTTTATGACTGACTTCTGAGCTAACAATATTTTACTTTTAAAGACATAATAAAAGGGCAAAATTTGAACCTGAAAAAATGCAAACAGTGTGTAAGCACAACAATCTACGTGTTTTCACTGGAAAAAAAAATTACTGACGCTAACACTAAATTGGTAAACTTTGAAATACTAACTTTTTTTTTCTTTTGAAACAGGGTCTCACTCTGTTGCCTTGGGTAAAGCACCAGGGGTGTCATAGTTCACAGCAACCCCAAACTCCTGGGCTCAAATGATCCTTCTTGACTCAGCTCCAGAGTAGCTGTGATTACAGGCACCCACCATGATGCCCGAACAGCTTTTTTCCCCACTATTTTTTGGAGAGATGGAGTCTTATTCTTGCTCAGGCTGATCTCAAACTCCTGAGCTTAAGCAATCCACTGCCTCAGTCTCCCAGAATGCTAGGATTACAGGCGTGTGAAATACTAACCTTTCACTATTACTATTGCCCTGTAAACTGTTCCATGAAATATGAGAAGTGTGAAAATTAATGAAATATATCTTAAATCATAATATATTTTATTACTACTTACAAAATGTTTTCTATTCTTTTCATTTTTCAGATTTTTCAGGAAGAGACTAAAGTGCTATTATGAAGAACAGGCTGAAAACAAAAATACGAGAATAGTGTATTTATGAGCTGTTTTGTTGTACAACAAGAAAAAGTCTATAGCATTTTCAAGAAATATGCAAAAAATATTTTTATAATATATAAATGTACCAATTAGCTTTAAACACAAAATTGGATTTCTTTAAAACATAAATTTCATTTCATCCCTTATATGTGTATGTTTTTTTTTCATTCAAAAAAAAAAACTTCTAGAAATCTCTCATTTGGAAGCAGGTATGACACCTTTAAATTATTGAACCAACAAATCGTAGAATCCTTTAAAGAATTAAAAAAAAAAACTTGTCTGGTTCTGACTTAAGCCTTTTAGATCAGATTAGAAGCATTTTGAGGTTTGTTTTTTTTTTCTTTGAAATATACTGGGGAATCTGCTTTTCTCTATCCATTCATGAGGCCTTGATTTCCAAAAATTTAGCCATTCTAATTTCTAAAAATTTTAGCAAGACAAGATGGTTTTAGATCTTTGTCACACTGAATTACTATCTTTCAGATCTATAGGAATTCTAGAGTGTTTCAGATTTGGGGGCCTGCCAAACTCTAATCAATATTCTAAGAAGCGTTTTCTTGGTGTCCCTGGAATGGATTTTTGGAACAATCCAAACTCAGTCTTTTCTTCTCTCTCCTTTCCATTTGAAATTGCCACTACTAAGAGTAGGCCTCATCCACCCCAGGCATGATAAAACAAAGCAATCTTATTTCCAAGAAGATAGAGAATGCAAAACAACCACAGATGAATGTTAGCTAAGTTTACCAAATGATCTAATACTATAAAAAGTGTAATCATGTTTTATTCCGAATATTCTGAAGGAAATGCTCCTAATACAGTCATGATAGCCAGATCCAGAGCAGGTAGAGTTGGTTCTCACAAAAGTGACATTCTCAGGTGTCTGGGATCACTGAGAGATTGAAACAAAGTCCATAACTTCCTGTCCTGCACGTATCCGGCTTCCAACCTTCTATATTCCCTTCAGATCACTGACAGTCCTGCTTAGTAGAAAAATTATAAATTCTCACCGCGCAGTAAATCCAAATATGTTGGCATTTCATTTGGTTGAACAAATACTGCTTGGTATCTACTGGGTACCAGGCATCTCAGTGAGGGAGAAGGCTCCGTACACGGAATAAGATGCTGTGCCTGCTCTCCAAGAGTTCCTGGGGTGGTCAGGGAAAGAGGGAGGATGGGTCAGTTCAATACAGTATGTTCTCTGAGAGAGAGAGATGTATTGGGCTAGAAGGGCACTCATCTGAGGGAAGGGGCACCCTGTGGGGATGGAGCTGGGTGAGGGAAGCTTCCAGAAGATGGCTGACAGGAGTGAAGAATACAGCATGGGATTCAGGAGGAGTGAAGGCTGGAACACCACCAGAGCAGGGGCCCTCCCTTACTTGGCATTTTTTCCCCCTGCCCTCTACCTAATGTCATCACTTAGTAGATACTTACTGTCTAATGGATGACTGGGTGTAGGGAAATCGCCAAGCAGATGGCTGTTACCAGAGCATCAAACGTGACACAGACAAAGGCAAGCTACAAATCTGGAGGGGAAGGCAGCCATCTCCCGCTGAGTTTCTTTTTTTATTCTTTTTGAAACAGAGTCTCACTATGTCACCCTGGGTAGAGTGCTGTAGCATCACAGCTCACAGCAACCTCCAACTCTTGGGCTTAAGTGATTCTCTTGCCTCAGCCTCCCAAGTAGCCGGGACTACAGGCACCTGCCACAATGCCCGAATATTTTTTTGTTGCAGGTATCATTGTTGTTTAGCAGGTCAGGGCTGGGTTTGAACCTGCCAGCCTTGGTGTATGTGGCTGGCACCGTAACCACTGAGCTACAGGTGTCAAGCCTCCTGTCTGAGTTTCTAAAGGGCTTTGATACAAGTTTTAGCCAGGGATACAGTTTTAACAAGATATTAAAATAGATTTTTGGCTAAGACAAAGTAGAAAGGAACCTATCACTGAAAGATAGGTAGGTAGCTTAAAAGAGTAGAAGATTAAAGGAAGATTTTTGAAGAGCGGTTCTTTGAAAATGAGCTGTTCTGAGAGGCCCCTTTTCAAAGGGAAAGGGGTGAGATACTAGCTCTAATGCCAAGTCAAGACAAAAGGACTTTTATTAGACACATGGAAAGCGTCATCCATCTTCCCTGATGTTTGGGGCACACAATGAACTGGTGTCTGAATCATAGGTGATGGATCTAATCATTGAGTCATCAGGGAGCAGCTGGCAGAAGCAGTGGGTGGCAGCTGAGCTGAGGGCTGCAGTGTAGCAAGCAACATCACAGCATCCCTGGAGTTTGTTGGCCAAAGGACGTCCACGTGTGTCCCACAATCCTGATGTGGGCCCTGTGTGTGTGAGAGAGAGAAAGAGAGACAGACAGAGAGAGAGAGAGAGAGAGGTTCCTAGCAATGGTGAAGCCTTAAGTCTTCTTCAGGAGGGCAGCCCAGAAGTGGTACATTCATCCCTTTCAGAAAAAGGAAACTGTGAGGGAGACCACTCAGTGCCTAGGGGACACTGCAAAATTTTAAGCAAACAGCTGGAATAGAAACTGTCACAATTTTAAGGCAACTGAACAACGCAGAAAGTCCCTGACAATGAGGTTTTTCAAAGAATACAGAAAATCCCTATGTGGGGAACAATTTGCTATGTCCAGAGAACACTGATACGTGGTCATATGCCACCAGGTGACTGAGCACATTTATACTCTCAGTTCCAACCCTGGTGGGGGCAAGAATCCTCCGTTCCTAAGAGGAGGAGAAGGAGAGAGATCCAATAGTCCCCCATTTCATGCTAAAACTTGAAAATCAGGGTTTCTAATACAAATCCAGTTTACTTTCCATGCCATGACACTTCCTTTCTGTTAGAAAACTGAATTCCAAAAACCGCAACTTCAGCATCTCTGAAGCAAATTCTTACATTTGGGTTCTGGAAGAGATACAAAAATATTATTCACACCAGAACTGTGGGGAAGTCACCAAATTGCCCAGCATCTGTAGTCTTTTCTTACCTAAAGTTTTAATTCTGTCCACTGGAAATTTTTTGTCAAAAAAAATTTTTAAGAGGTTTTCTGATACACATCATGTGGCCATACAAAGAATTTTTTTTTAATGTGCTTCTTAGACACAGACTTTGTTGAAATTTCCTGATTTAACTGCTTTAGCTTTGTGGTTGTTTGCTTTTAAGAACTTTCCAGAATGAACACATAATTGTTCATGCTAGATAAATTACAATCTAATTGCTACTTTTTAGAACTCCTGATTTGTTAGAAACCCAGGGGCCATAGTGCTTCCCACCTCCTTCATTCATACTCTAGTCATAGTTTTGGTTTTAAGTTCTTGGCTTTTAAGTAATCTTTCTCTGAACATTACTGTCTTAGAAAGTAATATTTAAACTTTAAAAATACTTTTTAATGAAAAAAGTGGTTATTTAGCTGTTGAACAAGTCATAAGAATCTTTTGGTATGTTAGTACTGTTCTATCCAGGATATGAAAACAGAGTGAAGTAAATATAATGTTCCCGTTTTAGTCAAGAACAGAGAATAATCAGGTCATATGAATATCTTCCTGTATTTATCCTAATCCAAAAAATGCTTGTATCTTGTACTTTCGTCTCTCCTCTCTCCTAAGTTCCATCATTACATCATTGCAAGTTCTGATCATTGCAATGAATTTTAGGTGGTCCATCTGCTTTTATCTCTTCTCAGTTTTACCTCCAAAATGCTGCCTAAAATACCCCTACTACCAATAACAATAATAATAATTAACAATGAAATAAAGATTTGCTACATGCTAGACTGGGTGCTGAATGTTCTGCATGGACTTTTTCCTTATTGTAACCTTATGAGGATGACCTTATTATATGCCCTTTGCCAAATGAGGAAACTTGAAACATAAAAGGATTGGGTTAAATACCCAAGTTCACAGAGCTGCTCATGGTAAAGCTGGGGTTACAACCCAGAAAATCTAACTTCAGAGCCCAAGTTCCATCATTTAATTACCTCCCACTTTTCCTCAAGCTTTGGAAAATGTTTCATTGTGAAGATAGTTTTTGTCCATATTCCTGGTCAAATTCCATGCCCTTTATGCCCTCAGGCAATTTTAGTTTCCTTTGCTTTCAGTTTCTTCGCCTATAACCTGGAAAACATCTATAGGTAGGGTGGTATTTGAGGAACAATGGTATCATACGTATGGCCCGCAGCATAGGGCCTAACAGGTGGTCAGTTTTCAGTAAATGATAGCCACTCCTGTCATCATTATTAACAGAACGCTGCCTATATCATGTCAGTTCCTGACCCAACAAACTATTAGGCTTCTTATTACACTGGAACAGTGCCTAGCATGTAATAAGCACTATGAGAGTGCTAATTGTTGGAATCATTTGCCGGGCACAGGGCCACCCAGAGCAAAGATTACTAACAGCTTCCCTTGCAATGAGGAGTGACCAACTTTTGGGCAGTGGATTGTAAAAACAGAAGTAATCTTGTGGTATATTCTAGAAACTTTCCTTAAAACATGGCTGTGGCTATCATGCATTCCTTTGCCCTTCCTTCGTTCTTGCTGCCCCAAGCAGTACGTGGTGGGTGAGAGGGCTGTAGAGAGCTTAGCTGAAAGGCGTTCAGGGCCCTGACACAGTGTGCACTAGATTAGCCCTTGATCTTTAGGGTCCCCTTGTTCCCTGGTGGGGATCCTAATGCTACCTGATGCCTCGTCTACTTTCGTCAGATGTCTGAGGTGGCACAATATGAAAGGAACAAGAGAAAAGGAAATTAATTCTTCCTGCTGAAAGAGGTGGGCAAGGACAACGCTAGGGCAAGAAAAGAGCTTAAAATACTACACGCATCTCTAAAGTTACTACCTGTCCTTCAGTATGGAAATGCTGAAGCCATGATCTGAATCCATTATGTGTTGGGTTTGGGGAAACTTGGGAAACAGTTGGAGGGTTACCCACTGCTTCTGTGCTCATCAGTGGGTATTTCAGCTTCCTTGTCCTGGCTGTAGCTGGCAAGGAGTGTCCAATCTCCAGTCTAAGAACCATTAAGATTCATTCCCTAATTTCCCCTCCCAAGAGAGAAATACAGACACAAAATGTAAGACCAAACAGGGAGGGCCTGTCATCAGGATCACGATAGCTACAAACTTCTTGTCACTTTAGTTGGAAGTCCTACCATAATACTGTCATTATGATTCCTTCGTTCTAAAATTAGAAAACTCCTTATGGGAACAGTGTTCTTCCAGGAATGCTATTTCCCCATCGATACTAACTTATTAGAGGAATTCCTTTGGGTTCTGGGTTCTGTGTTCTATTGACTTCTTTAAAGTGCTTAGCGCACACTGTGCCCACGGTAAGTGCTAAGCTGTTTAAATAAAACACTGAATAGACGGCAAGAAGAAACTTTTCCCCTACAAGATTTTTGAAATGAAGAAATCTTTTCAGAATGTTACAGAAATTGCACTTTCTCCTGACTTACAGCCTTGATGTTTCAAATAACAGTGTATAAAATTCACACCCAGTTATAGACCAAGTAATTATGGTTGCTGTGGTAATAGGCTCTGTGCCTATGAGCAGAAATACATTTATGAGTGTGCCTGGCTACATGGCGAGAGTAGTTTCCTTTAGTTTTACTTTAGAGTAATTTATGAACTTAGGCAGATGAGAATATATATATATGTAATATATATATTGTAAAATTATCCCTATAAAAAGGGGAAATAAATATATTAAGTTTTCACGCAAAAATTTCTAGTATAATAATAGCAGGATTTAATTCTCACTCATAAAGGATTTCATTTCAAATAAGAACTTCAGCAAGAAATGTTCTGTATGAGCAGTTTTCATTGCATGAAATATTGATATACATAGATAAATTCCTTTGACAAGAATTGCTAGTGGGTCCGATATTTTAAAGGGCCTTATATGGTCGGAGAGAGAGATGCACGAACAACAGTTCAAAATTAAGAGTTTAAAAAGCAGCATTAAGACACATTTTCCCAAACGAATTTAAATTGACAGATGATGGCAAATCTGTATTTCGAACAGGACAGTTACTACGAAGAAGGCTATGCTTTAAAAATATTTGTATTAATTAAACAACAAAGG
This sequence comes from Galagoides demidoff, assembly GCA_963574575.1. NCBI lineage: Eukaryota > Metazoa > Chordata > Mammalia > Primates > Galagidae > Galagoides > Galagoides demidoff. Next base: position 18,233 of record CAUYQV010150819.1, on the reverse strand, counting down.
CCTGGGCTGACTTAGAGGATTGGAAAAATGAAATGCAAGACTAGTTAGGAGATCAGTTTGGTAATCTAGATGTGCTGAAATGATGACACCAGGAAGAAAATCGTCAAACCTTGGCCACAGATACTATTATGAGAAATATATCCAATGATTAGTGAGAAAAAGCCTAGACTAGAGAGAGAGAGGGGAAGTGTTGCAGGTGCCTTAGTTCTGACAGCTTCTCTTTCACCCTGTCTGTAGAGCAAAGGGATCAAAGGGTGGGGGAGGCGGTGATGCGTTGGTTTTAGGCTGGCTATATCTTCAAGCTTTGCTTTTTCTTTTCTAGAATGTGTTACTAGTAAACATGTCTATTTCTGGTTGCTAATGACAGAAAATTCATCTTTATTTTCATTGGAAGCAATGTTGCCTGTTGTGAGCTCAAGAAAATTCTACTGGACTTGAAGATAAACCTGTATGCATAAACGCTCTCACTGATTCTATTGCTGTGTTTCCAACACATTTCCACACACATTAAGACATTTAATTTGCAAAGTGAGTCTATAAGGCAGGCATTATCAACCTAATTTTGCAAAAGAGAACTCTAAGACTCAAACTTGTTCAAGGTCAAAGCCAAAATGTCTGTGCTGCCATAGTTCAATGAAAGAGTCTTCCATTGTTGGTTCAGTATTGTTTTATTTGTATTTTTTTCAACTCTCATACAAGCTAGATCAGGCTACAAACTATTGTTTTCTGTTGGTTGTACGAATTTCAACACATTTAACCTTATAAATAATAGAAAGCCTACTATTGCTCCATCTTTTTCAGATCCAGCATATTTACATCATAATACAATTGAAATATTTTACAGCTCTAGTAACCAAGCGGTCATTAGCCAAGAGGTTTAAGGGTGCTGAACCTCACTACTGCACAGAAAATGAGAATTTACCTCATCTCTTCATTTGGTTCAATTTCTAACAAATATGTGCCTTATTTTCTTTCCATTCGTATCCAATCCTCTTTCTGAAGGAATTAAGTCTAAATTATCCTTAAATCTTAGGTCTTCCTATATTAAGCAATAAAAATTTCTGCACATTGTAACAATTGTTATGATGGAAGAATTTATGTCAATGCTTCATGGAAAGTTAATTTTCATTTGATAGAAAAGAAGTAAAAAAGCTGCTTCAGACTGTTTGGTTTCTCTATTAAGCAATTGACTCTAACTGTTATATGGTGATTTTGAAGATTAAAAAGTTAAGTTATAATTTTCCAGAATATTAAAGTTTATTACTTTGAAAGCAAGTAAAATTCTCTGGCAGAAAGATTAATAAAACATTAAACTTATCATCTGAAAGCCCTATGCTTTCAAATGTATCTGTTCAAAGTTGTTACTCTATGAGCTATAAGGCTTTGTTTGGCTTGATCAAGAAATGAATGTGACTTTATGATCTGTTTTCAACCGTGAACAGCTGCTCATTAATAAAAAGCCATTAAAGTCCAAGTCAGAACAGCAGGTCTAAAATTGTGTTTCAGGGGAGAAAAAAAAAACTAATAAAAAAACACCCTTTGGTGAAAAGCCAGGGAACTGGGTTGGGGGAGATCTGGAAGCACAGGGCTGTGCCTGCAGTCTGTTCCCACCTCCTGGGCCTGGGCAGTTGACAAGGGAGGACTCAGCCCCAGCTGGAGAACTCTGAACAACAAAGCCTATGTAGCCTTTGAAAGGGGAGAGTTAGTGGTGGGTTAAACACTGATAGTGTGAATAAATCAAGCTGGTGATTAGACAGAGGCTGATTCCAAGCTTTAAAGTGGGCAAAATGGTTTGGACACAGAGCAGGCAGAATTAATTATACTCCATGGAGTAAGGGAAATAAAAAATGAGATCTTTCACATACCAGCTTGTATCCCTTATGTTCTTCCTATCTGCCGTTTGGTGGTCAACCACCCCCACCCCACAGAGAGTTTGGGAGAGGACAGTACTTAATTATTGCACATTCCCAAGAGGTGGTCCCCAAGCAAGCTCCCAAATTAATGGCACTGATGACCACTAGTTATAATATTACTCAACAAGTACAGACAATTCAAAAATATTTTTTTGTAGGTATTTCTAAAGCACATTTTAAATTTGCAATCTTTACCAAGCTTTGTTTTCTGTTTGTTTTGCTATTGTATTGGGAAACAAGTATTCAGTAACTAATTGTGAGAAAGTATGTACCTTTTATTTTATTTTATTGTAAATGGTAAATGTAATAAAGAAAACTGAAGAATTGTAAACAAGAAAATATCATGGAGCATAATAAATCACATTTATGTCAGGATGTAGGCTATTTTGGATTACTGGGTTTTTGGAATCCAAAAAATAAAATTGGATATATTAGATTATTGGAATTTAGGTATTAGAGGAGATTAAAGTTAGAGCAACTATTTAACGGAGTGCAGGTAGTTTCATGAACTTTGGGAAATGTAGTTATGGGGAACGATGACGTAGCTGTAGCAGTAGCAGCTGCAGTAACAGCTACTTTCTACGAATGTCTGCCATGTACCAGGCTAGGCCCTAAGAAAATATCATGGAGCATAATAAATCACATTTATGTCAGGATGTAGGCTATTTTGGATAGCATTTGCAAATGCTTTGCAAGCATTACCATTCTATGAAGTAGGCACTTTAGGGCCATTTTCCTGATGAGGAAACAGAGGTTAAAATATTAAATAATTTATCTGTGGTGACATAGAACCATTCCAAAGCAAAAGCCAGATATTCAATTATTAATAAAAACGCGGTGCAGAAGGGACTAGGGAGGGAGATGGTAGATTACTAAAGTTAAGCTGGTAGGCGGATGTTGGGTCAGGGTGAGAAAAAAGACAGTTGGAGGCAAAAAAGAGGGGGCATATAAATAAAAAGCAGGCTGAGGAACAATTTGCATAAACTGTTTTCAGCCTTTAATTGTATTCACTTTTATACTCCCTCGCCACTTTACAACAGCGCAGCATGGTTTTCTGAGGGTCTCCATCTCACAATAGCGAAGGATTCTAGGTTTTGAATAACATAAAAAAATAAAAGAATCAGGCTTCAGAGAGAGAAACACGGAAAGAACACCTCAGGTTGAAAGAATGGCTAGCCCAGGCTGCGTCGGGGGAACAAATGCAGGGATGCGGTGAGTGACACTTTTAACTTCCAGTTTAAAAGAAATTCATTCAAAAATTACTGGGAGCAGGCTAAGTACTGAATTCAGTTCAGCATTTTGCATCCCTCAGATGGCGGAACGATTGGCATCTGTCTAGCACCCTAGGCATATTCAAATCATCCTGAAATAGAGGGGATCGCTCAGTTTTTGTAATCTAAACAGTTTCTCCTGGGTCCCATCTGGCAGAGAGGTTCTGTGGGTAGAAGAGAAAGAGGACTTGTCGAGGGGGAGCACATTGCATAAGTGGTAAGCCGAGCAACCTGACACACTCCAAGACATCCTGGGAGGAAAAGGTCCACACAACTTGCTACGTTCAATGAAAGGTACCCGGGACCAAACCTCCTCAATGCTGCCGCCGCTAGCCCCGCCCCCAGGCGTTCATTGGCTTCCATCCATGACGTCAACCCGTAACCTCTCACTTATTGGTCCAGACTGGACCGGGGCGGAGTGCGGAAGCGCGAGCTTGGAAACAACCGAGCGCGGCCGTCAAGGAGGGTGAAGGGGGAGGAACTAAGGGAGGAACTGGAGGAGTGGCCGGGGAAGGTTTCCCGGGGAGGGGGAGGCCGTGGCAGCTGCGCGGCAGCCGCCGCTGCTGCGACGCAGCGCGCGCCCGGCTTTGAATGAGCGGGGCTGGGACTGAACGGGCGGAGCGCGAGCTCGACGAAGCGACTGGCAGCGCGCGCGCGCGCCTTGTGTGCGCGCGCGGCCCGCGGCAGCTCGGAGCCTCCGCCGGGCGGGCGGGGAGGGGGAGGGGCAGGTGAGTGAGTGCGGTTCGCGCGCGCCCCGCGAGGGGCTTTTCTCTCCTTATCCCCACCCCGACCGAGCCCCAGCTCGGGCTATCATCTGCCCTTCCCCGTCAGCCCTCCCCCTAACCCCACACTTCTTGCCCTTCCACCTTCCTTTTCGCCCCTCCACGCGGCCTCCCCCGAAGCCCGACCTCGACTCCGGGGTACTGTTTCCGGTTCAGGGTGACCTCGGGGATGTGGAAACTGCAAGTGGGAGCGGGACCCGGGCGTGCAGCCTGCGCCATGCCGCGCTCACGCGTGGGGGACCGGCCTGCGGAGCACTGGCCCGGAAAACAGCCAAAGTGCCCTCCCGTGGGGAAATGTCCCCGTCCTTCCTGTCCTCTCTTTACAGGCCTCCCAACTCTCCAGGCAGATTTTTCCAAAATCCAAACCCCAGCCCACCTGGCACCCACCTCTGGCAACTTGGAGCGTTTCCCACAACGCCGTGCGCAAGGCGTTGGCTTGTGTAACCTCAAAACGCTAAGTGTTTTTCTCATCTGTGCAGTGGGTATGATTTTTTTCTTCATCGATTTACGTGGATAATCTGAAATTAAACCACTTCAGTTGTGAAACTCTTTTCTTTTTGGAGCCACGCAGAAGACCTTGCTCTGCCTTTCTGCGGGTCCCAGTGGTGTCACATATGGGAGGGCCTGACTTTCAGTTGCCAGAGATGGTACAGGATGGTGGATTGTACTACACTTCTGTTTCCTCTTACTTGCCACTGCTCAACCTTTGTATTTCAAATTAAGTGAGTCCAGGTAAATTTTATTTTAGAGCTTTGTGTTACTATTTTAACCCACTTTAGAGAGTTACAAACTTAATTTGAGGGTATTCGGTGCCATACTAAATAATACATTTTTTCAAATTTTGGTGTTAAAAGAGGCAGAAATACAGTTTTAAAAATACTTTTTATTTGAAGCCCTTGAAGACTCGTTTAGTCTAGAGTGTACTAACAGACTTTGGCTTGGCTTGATTTATGAATTGTAATATATATTGAATCTACTGAAAAGATCTCTAAATTACAATTAGAAAAGATACATTAGTTTTATCAGTTTCTAATGCAGCATTATTTTTTAAATTGTAGGAAAATCTTTTTCAGTGGACAGAGCAGAGATCTCATGCCTATTGGTTTCCTAGAGATGTCATTTCTTCAGAAGTCCTTGAGTAAGACTAGGTTGCTTCATAATGTTGAGCTTTATTTTCCTACATCTTGTTTTTGTATTTTCCTAGTAGTTTTTAAGGAAATTTTACTTTTAAAGTTAAATATTAACATTTCTCAGTTCTAGAATGTATTTTAAAGCAACCAACATGTAAAGTAGTCTAAGGTACATATTTACCAAATCGGTGAGCTAGGCATTGGCCCCCAGCCTTGGAGGATGTGTCTGGGGAGTTCAGGTGGTGATGCCAGCCACCAGGAGTGCCTGGTGGCTGTTAATACAGATGAAGCTACTTTGCTCTGTTGCCTGCTGCACACTTCCTGTTCTGCAGCCTACTTCCTAAGTTTCCCAGTTCTAAGTTTTGTAGAAGACAATTTTTCCCCATAGACGGGAAGGAGGAGGAAGGGTTTCAATGGGGTTGGGTGAGGTGGTGTGTTGGGCTCCTACCGGCCACAGTCTGGGAGTCCAGGACTGCACAGTTAGAAGGCATTTCAAAAATTACACTAGAGGCCACGTGCAGTGGCTCATACCTGTAATCTTAGTACTATGGCCAAGGTGTGTGAGCTCACAAGTTCAAGATCAGTCTGAGCAAAAGCGAGACCTGTAGCTTGGTGGTGTGGCAATCACCTATAGTCCCTACTTGGAAGAGTGAGGTAAGAGGATCCCTTGTGCCCAACAGTTTGAGATTGCTATGAGCTACTGCCCTCTACCAAGGGTGACAAAGTGATACTGTCTCAAAAATAGACCAATTAAAAATCACCCTGAATCAATGTGCATATAATTAAAAAGTTTCTTAAGTGGAATATGATGTGGGGAAAAGCCCAGGCTTTGGGTAGGGTTCATCCCTTTAAAAATCCTGGGTGAGTGAATTGGAGCTTCACTTCTTAAATCCTAGGTGAGTGAATTTGAGCTTCATTGTCAACCTCATTTGTTAAATGGGAATAGTGAAAAACGTACCTCTTTTGGTGTTCTTTAGGATTCCAATGAAGTGATAGAACATACATTCTCTGGAACTACGTTTTGAACGTATTAAGTGCTCAAAAAATGTTAATTTCCTTCCATTCAACAAATATTTGGGTACCTTCCATGTTCACGGCATTGGCTAAGAGCTCGAAATAACAAACCATGCAAGACTCATGGGAATCTGACTCCGTTGTCCCTTGAATTCTGCAGGAGTAAGTGCATGTACAAGGAAGGTCATGACAATTGAGAATGAACATGGAGTTTCACTGCACAGTGGTAATACTACTATGTATATTCATTTAATTGAATTGGAACATTAAGTAAATATAGGTTCCAAAGGATATTCTTACTTATATATCAATGTAATTGATAGAATCAAAAATATTGCTTGATTGCTTTTTTCCCGTTTATGTACCTGGTTGGAAGGTTATTTTGGAAATTATAATATCACTGAATTATTAAATATGCTCATTGCTAATTAGGTATACTTGATTTTCAAATTCAAGAGATCTAGGTGTGAATCAAGTCATTGGGTATAGAAACATGGGAACATGTCTTACTGTCTGTGTTTAATTCTGTGAAACAAAGACAATATCTATTTCATGAGATAGCTTTGTGGGTTAAGTGAGCTAATATTTAGATAGTGCTTGGTACATGGTAGACAATAAATATTAGTCCTTCTCTTTCATTAATCACGAAAGCAAATTTTCCACAGAATGAGGATATTCTCAATGCAAGGAGGTAATTCTATTTTGTAACTAATAATAGTCTCACTTTCTGGCTTTCTATTGGAAAAAACTTCAAATTTTATTTCTCATTAGTTACGCTGAAGTCATTCAAATTGACAAATACATATTGGGCAGTGACACCAACAATATTTGTGGGAAGGTGATGGCTGTGGTTACAAGACTCTATATGAAGTTTATTCTCAACTCTTCATTCGTGTACATCCTGAAACTGACCCCTCTTCCCAGTCCTGAATAGTAAACGTCTTTTTTCTTCAGAATGTCCTAATAAGAGTTTCTCCTCAGTTCTTATCCCCTTTCCCTACTGGCGCCACATACTCTAGTCTCTTTTCTAACTTTCTGCTTATAATTTTTCTAAAAATTGTTGTTAAATTTTCATTTAGGAGAGTTTGCTTTTCTTTAGTAGAGAGTTTTATTCTTTACAAATCAGCTTTAAGTGAAGCTTGTACTCAACATCTTAATTGTTCAGATCATTCTACTCATAGTGAAGCAATCAGATATTTCACGCCTTACTTTGCAAAGGATAACTGAAGGTACCAAGTGAATAAAACTCTGCAGGAAGATAAGGCAGGGCAGAGAAAGTATATAGAAATAACTATCTTACAAAATAGTGTAAGTTTCACAGTAAGAGAAAAATACTAGAATTAAGAATTTACTGTAGTCCAGCAAAAGAGAACAAAGGCTTATAGTAGGGAGATTACAGTAGGAATAGGAAAGAATATGGGCAGTATTGGGAAATTGAAGAAGGGTTGGTTGGTTGGGTTTTTTTTTTTTTTTGTAATTTGAATGTAAGGGGATAAAAGAGAAAGGAGGAAATAACTGTGTTGCATTTTTAGTTGGGGATGTTTTAGTCAGATGTTTTAATTTTTTGTGCTTGTTTTGAACTTCTACATTGAGATATAACATATGCACAGTATATGCAGTCAATATATGATGCTGTAACCACCCAGATTGAGAGATTAGCACTCGAATGCTTCCATATCCCCATTAGAGATGACCACTATTTTTTACTATATAATTTTTAACCCATTCAATGAAATAGTCTATTAGTTGAAAACCTGTATTACATGCCATTTTCAAGACTTTAGGAGGTTATTGCTTATATCTAGGAATTAAAAACAAAACTCAGTGTTTTTGTTGTAGTCCCTATGAAATGCATTTTAAAACTGTGTTTATCCAGGATGATTTTAAATCTTGTGTTTGTAAATGTTAATGCTTATCTTATACTTTTAGAAGGTAATTTTAAAAAACGAGTCATAATTTCAATTTTAAAAAGAAGGGATATATAGCTGTCCCTTTAATGTGAATACATGGTAATTTTTACCATATTTAGCCCCATGTAATGTGCTACTTTGTATAATGTGCACCCACAGTCTTGGCCCAAACTTTCAAGGAAAAATTGTACATTTTAATTTTTTAAAGGAGGGTGGAAGTGGCCACACAGTAGCCCTTCTCTTCTAAGCGGTCCTAGGTGTGGAGCCAGCCATGGGAATGTGGCCATGGCCGCTCTGGTGAGAACTCTAGCAGGCTTATTTTCTGGGAAGCTGGTATGAGGGAGTAGGCCTGGGCCGCCTGCCTCGGGCTCCTGATGGTAGATCCCTGTCCTTTCCAGGCTGCCTCATCTCTTGTACAGCTGGCCCCATTTTGAGGTCCCTAGGACACCGTTCTGTGGAGGAAGCTTTCCTTATGATACCCCAGTAAAATACTGTGGATTTACATTTCTGTTGAGTGACAAGACTATGAACTCCTTGAGCCATCCAGATCTTGGGCACTCAGTAACATCAGAATGACTGACACCAGTCTATCCCAAACTTGCAAATCTTGCAAATCATCTAGGAGAGTGGTTAAAATGAGACTCCTGAACTACACTCAGATTCACTGAATCAGCTCTCCAGAAGAAAGACCTGGTATCCGTTCATTAACAAGATAATGGTTCTTCCTATTGGCAAGTTTGGGAAATTATGCCAACTCAACACCTTGTGGTTTTGGACAAGTCATAGGCTCAAATCTACAATCTCAGGTACCCCTCTGCTGTCATGTTTCGTTTTCAGGTACCCTCACAGACATAAACTTCACGAGGCCCAGTGTCACCACCGTGGGCTACTAGTAGAAAAGGGTCTCAGAACCTGGGTCTTCTAGACGCTGGCTCAGGGATCTTGGTTCTCAGTGTGGTGTCCTGAAGGCCTTATAATGGGGCCAGCTGTGTGAGAGATGAGGCAGCCCAGCAAAGGCAGAATCTACTATCAGGAGCCCGGGCCGGTCAGGCCGGCTCTGGCCCCTCACAGCAGCTTCCTGGGAAATAAACCTGCCGGGGTTCTCAGCTAAGCAGCTGTGGTCCCATTCCCACCAATGGACATAGGTAGGAAGAAGAAATGAGGGGATGTGGGGATGGGAAAGGGGTGAGTTGGAAGGGGGCATTTGGGGAAGGTCGGGTGCTCTGGTCATTGGGACCACTCCCACCTGCTGCCTAGGCTTGCTTCCCGTTTCTCTGCAGGCTGGTTCTGCACCTCCTAAGGGAAGGAAGTACCCTTGTGCTGCCCCTTCTGCCTGCCCTTGCATTAACTGTCATGTTACTGTTGGCAGTGTGTCTGCTTCCAAGATGGTGGCGGTAGCTGCTGGCCCAATTGGCCAGGCAGGCTGGAGGCTGCTCCAGCTGTGCTGCCTGCCTGGTGAAGGGACAGCCCTGGAGGGGGAAGTATAGAGGAAGCATGATTACTGTATTCCAGGGTATTATTCTTGTTAAGCACAAATAAAAGAATTAAAAACATTTATATAAATGTGGAATGAGTACTATCCATATATAATAAGCATTCTTGTTTGTCCCTCAAACATTTGGGCTAAAGTGAGCATTATACACAGCAGAATATGGTACTTAAGTTGGGTTTTATCCCCTTTTAAGTGAATATGTATAGAACTGAAGTTCAAATATGCTGTTTGTTTGTTTGGGGAAAAAAATAGCGAGTTATTGGTTTTTCATTTTTCAGCAAGTCAGTACTCCAAATACTGGTATTAAACAACTGTAGTTATTGCTTCTAATGGTGTTAGTTACTCATGTATTGAGAGGCCAGTATGTTGGAGTGACGACTTTGTTTTTAGCTGGTTACTTCACCTTGAGCAGAGCTGTTAAGTTGTCTTTATTCCCTCATTTGGAAAATTAAGAAGTTGAATGACATATTTTATCAGGTTACTCTAACTGGCTTTAATTGGCATTTCCCTAATGACTAATGATGTTCACCACCATTCTACGTGCTTTCACCATTGCGCATGTTCTTTTGTGCAGTGTCTAGTTAGATCTTTGCCTTTTTTAAAATCGGGTTATTACTGAGGTTTTAGAGGTTCTTATATATTCTGGATTCAAGTCCTTTATCAGACATATGCTTTGGAAAGATTTTCTCCCAGTCCATATTGTGACTTGTCTTTTCGTTCCATTAATACAATGTCTCTGAATTCTAGAAGTTTTTAATTTTGATGAAGTCCAATTTATCGATCTTACATGGATTGTACTTTTGGCATACTATCTAAAAAATCTTTGCCTAGCCCAGAGTCATAAAGATTTTTTTTCTGTCTCCCCTCCCCCAGACAAAAAAAAAAAGTTTCAGATTTTACATTTAGGTCTGTGATGGATTTTGAGTTACTTTTTGTAAATGGTGCCAGATATGTACTGAAGGATTTTTTGGGTTTTGTTTTGCTTTTTGCATATGGATAGCTAGTTTTTCCAACACTGTTTGAAAGGACTATCCTTTTTCTTCCAAACTGCTTTGGGTCCTTGTCAAATTTCAGTTCATACATATGTGGGTCTGTTTCTGTATTACTTCTTTTGAGCTGTGTGTATATTTAGATTCCAGTACTACAGTTTTGATTACTATAGCTTTATAACAAGTCTTGAAATCAGGTAGAGCTAGCTGTTTTACTTTGTTCTTTTTCAATGTTGCTTTGGCTGTTACAGACTCTTGGCATATCTGTGTAAATTTTAGAGTGAGCTTGTCCAGTTTTACAGAAAACACCTGCTGAGGTTGTGATTGGGATTGCATTGAATCTGTAGTTCACTTTGAGGATACTTGATATCTTAACAATAAGAGTCTTCTAGCCTTGAAAAAGGCTTTTAAAATTAATACAGGTCTTTTAAATTTCTCTTAAGCAATTATTTAATCATTTTCAGCATTGTCTTCATATAAATTCCTTTAAATTGCAATTTCTGATTGTTAGTTGTTAATGTATAAAAATTGAATTAGTAGAGTCCATTGAATTTATTTTACACACAGTTTTACTTCTTCCTTTCTAATGTAAATGCCTTTTATTTCCTTTTTTGCTTTATTGCACTGGCCAACACCTCCACTACAGTGTTGAACAGAAATGGTAAAAGTAGGCATGCTTTTGTTTTTCATGATCTCAGGGACATAGGACCCAATCTCTTATCATTAAGTCTTCTGTTACTATATAGGTCTTTGTAGATGTCCTTGATCAAGTTGAGAAAGTGGTGTTCATTCCTAGTTTCCTGTGAGTTTTTATCAGAAACGTGTGTGGAATTACATTGTTCAAGGCATGTTAATGGCTTTTACTGTCTTTATTGAGATGATTAGCTAGTTTTTCTTTTTTTAGTTTGTTAATATAGTGAATTATGTTTTATTTTCAAGTGTTAAACCAACCCTGGATTCCTGGGCTAAGCCCCGCATGGTCATGATGTTTTATCTATTTATATGTTGTTGATTTCACTTTACTATTAATAATGTTTTATTAAGGAGTTTTGTGTCCATATTCCTAAGATATTAGCATGTAGTTTTCTTTTCTAGTAACCAGTATAATGCTGGCCTCAAATAATAAGTTGGGAAATATTCCTTCTTCTCCAGTTTTTTGGCAGTTTGTGTAGAATTAGTATCACTCCTTCCTCTATGTTTGGTAGAATTTATAGTGAAGCCATCTGCCTAGAAGATTTTTAACTACAAGTCTAATATCTTCAAAAGATAATAGAGATTTTTCAGGTTGTTCCTTTTTGTGCTTTGATAATTTGTGTTTTTTAGGGAATTTGTTTCATCTTGTCAAATATAGGCATAAAGTTTTTGTTAGTATTTCTTCAATCAATAACCTTTTAATATCTGTAGACTCTACTGTCACTTATGATATTGGCAAAATTATATTATAAAGGGCCTATGTTTTGGATTGTTACATACTTTTGACTCCTTTACCATTGTTCACCACTTTTATACCTGGTTATATTATTTTATCTAAAATTTGTCATATATTGAAATGGCTACTTCAACTTTCTTTTGATTAGTGTTAGCATAGTATACATTTTCCCATCTCTTAACTTTTAACCTATTTGTGTCTTTATATTTAAAATGCATTTCTTTAGGTCTTCCCTTTTTATCTAAGCTAACAGTCTCTGCCTTTGAATTGGGGTCTTAGATAAATTGCATCTAATGTATTATTGATATGGTTAGGCTGAAGTGTATCATCGTGACGGTTTGGTTTTGATTTGTCTTCTCTATTATTTTCTTTCTTTTCCTTGTTTTCTGGCACCTTTTCAATTGAGTAGTTTTTAATCTCCCTTTTTGGCTTATTACAATGTTATGGCCAGATCTTACTCCTCTAAAAAATATGGTTTAATTAATTTACAGAGGGTAGGCTCAAGTATTATTATTTCTTTAACAGAGCCCTGCACTTGCGAATCACTGAACTACCTGAGAGAGCTGTATGGTTGCTTCCAACTTATTAGTGATAAGACTTTAGGCAAGTTATTTGACGTTTCTTAATTGGATTTACTCATCTAAATGGGCATAAGAAAACATCTATCTAAAAGTTAAAAAGCATTTAAAATATTTTGAGTAGTATTATGTTCATATGGTTTAAACTTTAAAAGATAAAAATAGATTTAATTTATACTTTTTTGATTTTTTAATTGTAAATAAATTTTCTATTAAGTAGATAATTTAAGTAAAATTATTTTCATAAACTAGAATGAAAACATTTATTTTCATCACAGCTATTGACAACTTTTTAAAAACTTAGTTTCTTGAATTGTTAATATGATATACATTATAATTTTCGACATTACTGTGTTATATTTGTAGTTTCTAGAGAAAAACAAAAAGTATGTTAGATTTTTCCCAGTGCATCAGAGGACTTTTCACCTTGACTTTAGAGCAGGAATATGTGTTAGGAAATCCACTTAATGCATTTTTTTGTGCATTTTTCATAGGTTTTGGTTCCCACCATGGCCATCACACAGTTTCGGTTATTTAAAGTTTGTACCTGCCTAGCAGCAGTATTCTCATTCCTAAAGAGATTAATATGCAGGTAAGTAAGTTTTTGTTCAGACTTAACCTATTTATCTCCTTGGAGGCTTTAGATACTTTTGTAACTTCAAAAAGATAGGACAGATCTTATTTAAGCTAAATATCTTGATTTCAGTATTTGTTTGTTAATCCCTAGTGTTTTTAAAATATTTTTTCTCTACTTCAGTACTATAAAGTAGAGGTTCAGTTGTTTTTGCTCTCAAATTCTTACATCTTCCATTTAAAAAACATGCATAATACTATAGAATTTAAAAAATAAGCAAACCAGCTTTCATTATTAGAATTATCACAGAGCTTTGATGTATATAGCTGTTTCATTATTGAAATGTTTTTAAATGGTCAGTGAAAGTAGGCATAGGAATTTCTGTCCTTACAGCAATATCAATGTTATTTTTATATTAAAAAATCTTTAGCAGAGAATTATAAGCAAAATAGCTTGGTCTCTTTTTTTTTTTTTTTTTTTTTTTTTTGGTTTGCTTGTATGAAAGGTCTTTATTGGTGGGGGGAGGGAGGCTGCAGAGCAGCACCAACGAGGAGAGAAAAGAGGACAGAGAGATAAAGAGAGAGTGGGGAAGAGAAGAGAGAGAGAGTAGAGAAGAGCGAGGGGGAAGATGGGAGAGAGAGAGAGGAAAGCAGAAGGAGGCGAGAGAGAATAGCTTGGTCTCTTAAATAACACTCCAGGATATGACTATGCAGGTAGTCCAGAGCTGATAAATCATTTTTGCCTTACTAGGTCTTCTGAAGACAACAATTCCTTCTATTATTTTTTTTTTATTAAATCATAGCTGTGTACATTAATGCAGTCATGGGGTACAGTGTGCTCATTTATTATACAATCTGAAATATTTTCATCAAACTGGTTAACATAGCCTTCACAGCACCCTCTTAGTTATTGTGTTAAGACATTTATAGTCTACATTTAGTAAATTTCACATGTACCCTTGTAAGATGCACCGTAGGTGTGGTCCCAGTAATAACCCTCCCTCCACCCATCCTTCTTCCTCCCCTCCCCTCCCTCTCCCTTTTCCCCATATTCTTGACTATAATTGGGTTATAGCTTTTCCAATAGTTAATTTTGCTATGAAACCCCATGTGAAAAACATAAAAGTCAAGCCATCATTAAGACAACATAGGTGGCCAAGAAGTTCACCTACAGAATCCACGCACTCTAAGGAGCATGGGTTGAAACCACAAAAACTTAGATTTTTGGTTTGGGTATTACATTCCTCCTAAGTTTATGTATAATTCTGAGTCCTAAGCCAAAAAGCAGTTAATTGTCTTGGCCAAGATTTAAAAGAACATGTTCACAAGATATCTGATCCATGATTTTTCTTTTTCCCATATCTTAATAAGCAACTATTATTAAAATTAATAATTGTAAATTAGAGAAAGACGTTGTTTTATAAGCCTAAAATTACTGTCTATAGTACTTTTTACCATACTTGTTTTGGTATTTCTTGAAATAAATTACATGATTTTTGTTTCAGATCTGGCAGAGGACGCAAATTAAGTGGAGACCAAATAACTTTGCCAACTACAGTTGATTATTCATCAGTTCCTAAACAGGTAATTTTTTCTGAAGGATTTATTAAGTGTTTCAGGATAGTATTTTCAAGTGACATTGCAGATCATTAGTAAGTCGTAAAATTAATTTGGTAGTCAGGATTTTTGCTGCTGCTGTTAACATTTTTCAGTTCGAAAATTTCTATTTAGTTTTTCATTTTATCTTCTATTTCTTTACAGATGTTCCCTATTTTGTGTTCATTGGTTACAATTGTTTGCTATTGCTTATTGGAGCATTGTAATAGCTATTTTAAAGTCTTGAATAATTCCGACATACCCTTTTGCAGTTGACATCTATTTGATTAACTTGGCATATGAATTGAAATTTGTTGATTCTTTGCTGAATAATCCTGGATTGTTCCATGGATATTTTGAATACTGTGTTTTGAGATTTGTGTTATTTAAATCCTGTAGAGAATGTTGACTTTTTTTTATTCAGGCAATCAATCTGAGGAGGCTTAGATAGAAAGTTACAGCCCTCTTCCTATGGTCTGTAGTTCTACTATCAGTGCAGTGTTTAAAGTGTTTGCTTTTGTTTTACTTGTTTGTCTGTTTTGTTTGTTTCTTTCTTTATTGGACGGAATAGAACAGTGGGTATCAAAATACTAGCCCACAGTTAAAAGTGTTTTTTTTAAGCTTTTGACCTAGTTTTGGTATGAGATATAAAATGTATTTTTTCTTGGTAGGTTAAAAAACTTTGAAAACCATTGTTTAGAAAGCCCATTTTTCTAATAAATGATTTATGAGATGTTCATTAGGTTATCCCTTGGTGGCTGACAATGTTAACAATTTAATTTAGACAGATGTTGAAGAGTGGACTTCCTGGGATGAAGATGCACCCACAAGTGTAAAGATTGAAGGAGGGAATGGGAATGTGGCCACCCAGCAAAATGCTTTGGAACAACTAGAACCTGACTACTTTAAGGACATGACACCAACTATTAGGAAAACTCAGAAAGTATGTTAAAGATTTATGGAGATTAAACTACTTTTTAGATTCTACCTATAGTTAAAATTAGACAATATAATTAGTATTGATTAGAAGGCTGATTTCTTATTATTAATGTTTTGTGTTTTCTGTCATATTAAATGACACTCTTACATTATTTTCATGACCTAGACATAGATCTACTAACTTGTTCTAAACTCCAGTCTCTGCTACACATACTAAGTGGAATAAGACAATGGGTTCTATAAAGTTCAAAGTCATAGCTACATACTAATAAGGAGTTCCCATTGTTTGTAACTGTTATAAAGCTGATGCAGCATTCTGAGAATTTAGGAATAATTGCTGTGAGTTTGTGTTAGTCATCCACATGTTATTTAATCCCTTTTGAGTTGAGTATGGAAAATCACATAGAGATTGAGGGAATTACTGGAAAAAGCCAGGAATGGCTTAGTGTGTTCTTTCTTTTATCAAAATAATACATGTACTTTTTTTTAAATCAAGAAATTTAGAAGGGACTGTAATGAAAAGTGACAGACTTTTCTCCTACCGCTCTTCTTGGCCAGTTGTACTGCCCAGTGGCAGCCTCTCAATAACTTCCGCTGTTTGGGCTTCTTCTAGTATTTGTCATTGTATCTATGTGTAATACTCTTACATTGTTATTTCTTCTTCTTCTTCTTTTTTTTGAGACAGAGCCTCAAGCTTTCACCCTGGGTAGAGTACTCACAGCAACCTCAAACTCTTGGGCTCAAGTGATTCTTTTGCCTCAGCCTCCCAAGTAGCTGAGCTGGGATTACGGGCACCTGCTACAACACCTGGCTATTTTTTTGTTGAAGTTGTCATTGTTGTTCAGCAGGCCCAGGCCAGGCTCAAACCTGCCAGGTTTGGTGTATGTGGCCAGCACCACACTCACTGAGCTATAGGTGCCAAGCCTATATTGGCATTTCTTGATCTAGCAATGAAAGACATTGTCCATTGATGTCAGATTGTGGTGATGAGGATTTAGTTCATACTGCTCTCTTTCTCTTCTCGCCCCTTCAAATATTGTAATGTCATTATTCCAGTCTACCTCACCAGTCACTCTCTTATTTCAGAAAAATACACTGACAGCTCCATTTCCTGTTCAAAGATAGAATATATTTCATACATTTATACTTTATAAAATAAGGAAATATTTATTCCATACTTCCTAATATAGTTCCTCTCCTACCTCCCAGCTTGTTTCAGTTACACATTTATTTTTGTATCTAGGTAGATAGCATTAACATTCTTTTTTCTTAAGTTGTTCAAATGTCTCAGTGCTGAAAAGTATAAACTGTGTATTTTTCAAGGATCCTTTAAGTCTGTGGTCCCTGTTTCCCAGCTCATGGACCAGTACTAGTCCTAGGGCTGTGAGAAACCAGCTTGCACAGCATCACTGCCTTAGTCCCTCATCACCCACCTCATCTGTGGAAACACTGACTTCCACAAAACTGGTCTCTGACGCCATAAAGGGTGGGGATTGCTGCTTTTAATGAATCCCTTAGTAGATGAGTATCTTGTATTATGGAATTATATTGCTGTTCTCTAGTGTATTATAATAATGTTTTATTTTTATTAAATTAATTAGCTAAAAATGCTTTTAATAAAAGCTACAAAGTATCAAATAAATGTATTCTAATACTACTGGCCAGAAAGAGTTAATGTATTCATAGATACTGCACATACAGTGAGAGAGAGTTGGTTATACTTTTGCCATGTTACATGTTCTTACCTTACAAATACAATACATGTTCTTATTTAATACAGTAAAAAAAAAAAAACTATATTTGGGGGCTCTGGGGAAAAGTAGAGAGAGGATTAAAGAAGATAAGAATTTTTTTTTAAGTGAAATACAGTATTTTTACATATGTAATTTGGGTGACAATTGCCTTGAGAATTCTAGTACTCTTACAGACATTTTTTTTTGTTGTTTTTACTTTGTAAATTTTAAAAAGAAAGGCATAGCATATTCCAAGTAATTGCAAATACTTTGGCTGATAATTTGTCTATTTTTATATAGTGATATATAAAATCCCTATAATACTATTTTAATTCATCTTTCAGATCGTTGTTAAGAAGAGAGAACCATTAAATTTTGGCATCCCAGATGGTAGCACAGGTTTCTCTAGTAGATTAGCAGCTACACAAGATATGCCTTTTATTCATCAATCTGTAAGTATATTAATGGATGTAGAGAAAGGCTGGGGTTTTGTTTCTGTTTTCTTTATGGAAGAAGAAAAAACTCTTAAGTTCATTGAACATAATATTTATATTTCTGTCATTTCGAAACAGGTTTAGCATTTTGAGGAAAGTTAACCAGGAGTTTTACCAATCCTAACGTTTTATGCCATTATAAATTACATCAGCTACTAATATCAGAGTTCCCTTATACACATGTAGGAGACAAAATGTTAAGAACCTCAAAGAGATTGCTGCTAAAATGAGAGATTAATTTAATAGTTGTTTTAAAGTGCGTTACGGATTATTTCTCTCACAGAGTTTATTTATTGAAAGTATGATTTGGCTCAGCGCCTGTGGCTCAATCGGCTAAGGCACCAGCCACGTACACCTAAGGTGGCGGGTTCGAATCCCCAGCCCGGGCCC